>CAUYLG010005499.1:0-61943 GCA_963573385.1 Cacajao melanocephalus | reverse complement strand
GTTTCTTTGCATTGGGTTAGTACATGTTCTTTTAGCTCACAGAAGTTTCTTATTATCCACCTTCTGAAGCCTGATTCTGTCAGTTCATCGCACTCATTCTCTGTCAGGCCTTGTTCTCTTGCTGATGAGGAGCTGTGATCCACTGTAGGAGGAGAGGCATTCTGATTTTGGGTGTTCTCAGCCTTTTTGCCCTGGTTTCTTCCCATTTTTTGTGGCTTTATCCACCTGTCGTCTTTGTAATTGCCGACTTTCAGATTAGGTCTGAGTGGACGTCCGGCTTGTTGGTGATGAAGTTTTTTCTGTTTCTTAGTTTTCCTTTGGCGGACGCCCTTTCCCCACAGAGCTAGGCCTTCCCGGGTTCAGCTGTGCTTACTGTGAAACTCTCAGTCCTCAGCGCTTCCAATTGCTTTTCTCCTTGTTGGGATGGGACCAGCTGAGCCCGACTAAGGGGGCACCCAGTCGCATATACTCCGCACTGAGAAGCGCTGCGCCGAGCCGGGGCACAGGCAAAGCAGCTGCGCTGGCCAAAAGAGTCGCGCTGGCGACCCGTGTGGCTCCTCCGCCGGGAATTTCCCAGTTAGTTTGTGTTCCACAGAAATTCGTCTGAAATTGCGGCATCCACTTGCTCTCTGTGCTTTCACTGGGAGCTACAATCCTGAGCTGTTGTTAATCGGCCATTTTGGATCTCTCCGCCCGGTGATGAATTTTTTTTTGTTTCTTAGTTTTCCTTTGGCGGATGCCCCTTCCCCGCACAGCTGGACCTTCCCGGTTCAGCTGTGCTCACTGTGAAACTCTCAGTCCTCAGCGCTTCCAATTGCTGTTCTCCTTGTGGGGTTGGGACCAGCCGAGCCGGACTCAAAGGGCACCCCGTCCCGTATACTCTGCTCTGAGAAGCGCCGTGCCGGGGCGCCGGCAAAACAGCTGTGCCGGCCAAAAAAGTCGCGCTGGCGAACCGTGTGGCTCCTCCGCCGGGAATCTCCCAGTCTGTGGGCAACAAAAATTCCTCTGAAAGTGCGGCGTCCACTCGCTCTCTGCGCTTTCACTGGGAGCTACAATCCTGAGCTGTTGTTAATCGGCCATCTTGGATCTCTCTCCAGCAAGTGAAATTTCATAAATGCATTTATATATAAATATTCTCAATTTGGTCACTACTATAAAACATGTTTTCCTCAGTCAAATTTCCTTTTAAGTTTAAATTTAATACTAAAAATAACTCATTATGGTAAGTAAAAATTTTAAAGTCTACATCAATAATATCTCAACAAATGGGAATCATTCCTCTTACACTGAAATTTCCTTTACATGAGTCACCTAATTTGCTTATTTAAAAGGTTTATTCAAATAACTAGAATGTTTATATTTGCACCTTTCTTATTATAATCACCAATTCATAGTTTCTACCTGTTTTCTGGAACTGTTTCCCAAATGGATTATTACATTCATATAATTAGCAAGCAATTCTAAAAGCAAGCAATATTACAATCACCAACGTAAATTGCTTAATTTAGTCCCTAATATATAGCGGGAACTTAGTAAATTATGCTGCCCTTCTGCAATCACCTTTTGCTCTTATGGAGTACATCCAACATTTAATAAGCTAGTTGGTGCTATGAATCTCCAGGAAATAACAAAGGTAGGTTTTATTTAAACTATGAGTTAATTCCCTGGGAATAAAAATCATTTTCATTAAGATAAATATTTATCTGAATAGAACGTTAATCTTACAGTTCTCGTCCATTTCCAGACATCTTGAATCCACCAAAGGGGCACTGGGCAGATACCACGCCATAGCAATTCACCCTGAAAAGAAAGAAAAGAAGTGCATTATGGAAAATACTTAATATGAAAAAAAATCCCTCCTTTTTGGCAATTTTAGAAATTTAGAAAGCTCCTTACAAACTCCATTAATTTTAATATAACATACTCATTGTGATAAAAAAAAAAGCAGCACTATAAATTAGAATGCAGACATATATGGCTACACACTACCTAGAAACAAATAGAACAGTAAAATTACGTATGTGGATAGCCATTTTAGTAGTACATTGAGTCCCTGAGAAGTCGTGGTTTGAATCTATTAAAGATAGAATAGTCACTATGGTGTAGGAGGAAGGATATGGTTTGCTAGAGGCTAGAATTTGTGGGACGGGTGTTCATTATTCCCTATATAGGGATCAGCTTATAATTCTCTTCATGTTTCTGTACTTAACAGGCTAGAATCAATTTTCTTTTGCAATTGTAATATTTATCATATTATTACTCAGTTAATTTTTTCCCATTAATTGGTTAAATAAATTGCTTAAACAAAGAGAGGCCTTGGCAGCAGTTGGTTTTAATTATTATTTATTCCCTGTCATATTTAATAAAGTGTTTAAAGATGCTTATATAAACAAATATAATTACATGAATGGGAGAAATTAGAATTGTATAAAAAACTACAACAGAAGATCAAGATGGGGAAAATTGGAATGCAATTTTGCAGATCATCAACAATCTGTTTAGCTTTAAATTTCCTAGTGGCCAAAGTTAGCAAAATCTAATTACTTACATGATTCTCATTATACACAAGAGAGACAGAGTCTTGCTCTATCACCCAGGCTGGAGTGCAGTGGCACAATCTCAGCTCACTGCAACCTTTGCCTCCCGGGTTCAGGTGATTCTCCTGCCTCAGCCTCCTGAGTAGGCGGGATTACAGGCATGTGCCTGCCCTAAATCAGTTTATACAATTTTAAAGCCCCCGAGATGATTCTAATGGACAGCCAGAGTGGAGAACCACTGCTTTAGAATATTGTATAGGTCAAGGCTGGCATGGTGGCTTATGCCTGTAATCCCAGCACTTTGGGATGCAGATCATTTGAGGTCAGGAGTTCGAGACCAGCCTGACTAACATGGTGAAACCCCATCTCTACTGTAACAAACCAACAGACAAAAAAGATTAGCTGAGCTTGGTGGTGCATGCCCTGTAGTCCTAGCTACTTGGGAGGCTGAGGCAGGATAATCACTTGAACCCAGGAGGTAGAGGTTGCAGTGACCCAAGATCGCACCATTGCACTCCAGCCTGGGCGACAGAGTGAGACTCCATCTCAAAAACAAACAAACAACCCAAAAAAGAATACTGTATAGGACTGATCTAGATGTGGCTTAGTGTTGGGAAGGAAAATAATCTTGGGCAGTCGCCCAGACTGAGGGGCCAAAATGAGGCTCATGGGACCAAAGTGAACCAAGACATAGTCTAGAGATGATGGTTGTGTATAGAATGCAACAGTTTGAGAGACATAGACTTCATGTTTATATCCTCTCAAAGTATAAAAATAAGAGATGTAAACTAGGTCAAAAATGAGAGAGAGAGGGGGATCTTCAAAACTCAATTTTGTTTTAAGTAACTTCAATGATCTCTAATCTATCTCTAATAATTCTAATAATTCTAGAGTAAGAAGGCTGAAATAATAATTAAATATTTGCATATACAAGGGTACCAAGTAAATGTTGTTTATTGATTAAACAGAACTTATTCTTTTACCTGCCTGTATACAGCATAGTACCAAGTGCCCAGAAATTACTTAGCAATTCTTATATTGTATTAACCAAGCATCAATCATTATTTTTGGTAAGCAATTTCAAGAGTCTAAATAAAGTTAAAAAAAAAATATCCTTCCAAAGTTCTTCCAATGTAGTAGCTGTTTTTGTTTGTCTGTTTTTTTTTTTAAGACAGAGTTTCACTCTTGTTGCCCAGGCTAAAGTACAATGGTGTGATCTAGGCTCACTGCAACCTCTGTCTCCTGTGCTCAAGTGATTGTTCTGCATCAGCCTCCCCAGTAACTGGAATTACAGGTGTCTGCCACCACACCCAGCTAATTTTTGTATTTTAAGTAGGGATGGGGTTTCACTATGTTGGCCAGGCTGGTCTCAAACTCTGGACTTCAGGTGATCCACCCGCCTCAGCCTCCCAAAGTGCTGGAATTACAGGTGTGAGCCCCCACACCTGGCCTTTTGTTTGTTTTTCAAGGCAGCTACTGCTTTTCTCACAGGATAGGTAATTCCAAATGAAAAATCCAAGTCTGAAAAGGTTCAAGGTAATCTGTTAATGTCATTATTACTGAAAAGGCTGTATTACTTAGATTGGACTTACCACACTGTTCCTGCCTGCAGAGCAGAGGAGATTGTTACGGCTTTATCAATGTCTTTGGTAAAGATTCCAGCTGATAAGCCATAGAAAGTATTGTTTGCTCTTTTGATCACGTCATCTAAAGATTTAAACTTCATGATTTGCTGCACTGGTCCAAATATCTATACCACAAGAAATAAAAAAGTAAAAATAATAGGTTAAAACAAAATATTTTAAATGATACTGTATATTTTTTTCCTATATACTATCTTAAATGGATTAAGATTTTGCTTCTCATCTCAAATCTTTATGTGAGAATCCAAATAGGTAACTGCAGAAATGGTAGGTAAAAACATGGTCAAGTGTTAAATTCCCTTTGGAAGAAGATAGGGTACAAATAATTAAGGAAATATTAATTTTCTAGATGTTGGAATTAAGCTTTTGAGAACTTTTGATTGTGCAACAAATCGTTAACTTCAGTATTTCTTTTTCATTTGGGAATATTTTAAATTTACTCTCTAGTTTTTCTTATCTTCCAGGTCATTAAATATAATGATAAGCCCCAGAAAGCAAACTACTGGATAAATGAATAGGCAATGATAATCTCCTGGATAAACGAATAGGCAATGATTGATACAATAATAATGTTTTAAATATTTGTATGCCATTGGTAAAATATTAACTATTCTAGTGTACTCAGATATTTCCATAATTAGCCAAATTAGATAAGACATCATGACCTTTTATTCTACTCTGTAGCAAAATCTTAGGCAACTTAAATATATCAAACAGAATCGTTCGTTACTGCAAGAGCTTATACATTCTAAGCCATCCTATTTTAATTAAAGTATGAGTTCATTGGTAATGGCTATAATTGCAGGACAGAAAACAAAAATCACAATTTGCTTATTCTATCCTAAACTACTCTTTTGCTTTCACTAACTCTCTGGTTTCTGCAGTCAGAACTAAATTCACCCTGTATCTCAGCCTCAGGTAGAAGAAAAACAATGAGATTTTCTCTTTAAAATTAAACTCCTATATTTCAATAAAATGTTTATTAAGATCAAATAAAGACTCCTCTGAAATTACCAGAATTTTCTGGGAAATGTGAATGAAGGGAGACAAAAATCAGAAATGACAAATGGTTTTCTGGTGTTCACCACTGATTTAAATGTTAGAAGGGAGGGGCTACTGTTCGATAGAGGTTGAGTGCAAATCTTAATGTTATAAATCTAATCATATTTGAACCTGGGACCCAGATACACAGCAGCTACTCTAATAAATGGGTTCATATTTTACACAATTTTAACTGAACCCAGCACATAGCTCCAGGCTCCTACTTTGAAGTAGCAAGCTAGCTGTTCTTCTATATATTAATATATTATAGGAACACAATAAATTTTTTTAATTGAAAATTTTTTTCTACCTCCTATGTGGTATTAATCAAAATATGCAAGAATGACAGCTCAATTTTTTTTTCTAATTTTGAATACTGTAGTTAAATACTTGGTAAGCATATTTATAATGTAGATAAACATGATATATACACACACACATAAACGCTCACCAAACATTTAACTACAATATACAAAATTAGAATGTCAAACAGCTAAAATAAATAGGACCAAGAGCACATAGAAGGTGGAAGTGACGGAGGGGATGAACGCTGTTTTCAAATGCATGGATGGCTGTTATGTAGAAAAAGGCCTAGGGCAAACATGGAATCAGAAAGTAGAACCTACATATTTATCTCTTGTGGTGAGAACACTTAAAATTGACTCTCTTAGCAATGTTCAAGTATACAATACATTGTTATTAATTACAGTCAGGATGTTTACAATAGATCTCTTGAGCTTATTCCTCCTAATTTAAATTTTGAATCCTTTGACCAACATTTCACAACCCTCATCCTCAACTGCCCCAAGCTTCTGGTAACCACCATTCCAATCTCTGCTTCTATGAGTTCTAGTCTTTGAGATCCCACATGTAAGTGAGATCATGCAGTATTTGTCTTTTTGTGCCTGTCATATTTCATGGAGCATAACATTTTTCAGGTTGTTGCTACAAATGACAGGATTCTTTTCCATTTCTTTAAAGCTGTAATGGCAGCACCTAAGTATTATTAAGCATCAGATCATGTGGCTGGATATTTGTGGCTGGCCCCATGGATCCCTGACTATTTTTTAGTCTCCATCACAAATAACTTAAACCTCTATCAATAACAGAAATAAATAGTAATGTTTACAGAGAAAGATGTTGGAAAGAGCTGGGAATTTTAAAGGGACACTTGTATATGCACATACAGACAAACCATGGCAACAAAGAGAACAGAACAGAATGAAACCATTTACCTCCTCTTTGGCAATGCGCATCTCATCCGTAACATTAGAGAACACCGTGGGCTGGACAAAGTAGCCTTTATTCCCCCACGGGCCTCCTCCACATTCCAGTTTGGCCCCTTCTTTCTTCCCACTCTCAATGAGGTCAAGTATTTTATCATATTGTTCCTTGTCAATCTATTTGAAAAATATCATGTGAAAAGAAAAAAAGTAGTCACTTGTAAAGATAACACATTGCAGGGCCTGTTAACAAGGGCTTCAAAATGCTAAAATATTGCAATTAAACCAAGTATTGAACCAAAATAGCTAACAGAGGCTCAGATTCATTCTTTGGATATGTTTGTTCTCATAACTTTTTAGGAAAAAAATCCCTTGAAGATAGATATTTGTATTTAAATATTTGTTTTATAGTTATATAGGAAAAGCATTCAGCACTGCAAACACATAAAAACCTTTTACATAATCATCATTTATTCACTCTGGAAGAAATGCCTGTTAATCTAAATACATTTACCTGGAAACTGTTGTCCTGGCTGAAATGAAAGGAGGGAAAGGAGAAAAAAAGAACTTTGATACTGGGTTTAATTAGATCTGTTGGGAAGCAGATGCTTTAAGACTTTTCTTAGAAGACTCCTGAGCCTCTGTTTGATCTCCCCATTTCTGAACCACCCCCTCTGACCTGTCCAATGACCTGGGACCATAGTCTGGGCATCCTTCCCAGTTCCAGTCCCACTGGGGTAGTCAGTAGGTTTGCTTCCAATTTCTGGCCTGTCCTGAATGTCACCATCCTGCTTCATTAAATGAGCCGTATCTAAATATATGCCAAGTGTTTACAGAACTTAAATGGTCTTTATTTAAACACTATTTTTATAAGGAAAATAAATGAGTTCAGAGTTCTAGTTGTGAACACCAAAAACACATACCTCTCCTTCAAGCACTGAAATGGGGGAATAATTTTTGTCTCAGTTTCTGTTTTGTGACATTAAATGACTGGGTGACTCTTGGATTCCAAGTCATTGGTGAGGGCTGCCTGTTTCAGGTGTAGCAGGGGTTAAGGATTAGAGGAAAAACAGGAGATCTAAAAGCCAAGATGGGTTGGAGGGTGGAAGCTCTTGCAGGTTTAACTTCTCACTACATGAAAAGTTTTGTGTTTCTCTTACTCTTCTCTGACTCTGCAAATCTTCTCTATCTTCCAAAGCCAAGAAAAAGCTTCCATAAAGTTATTTCTAACTGGATACAGCCTACCCCTCATATCTAACTAGATCAAGCACTATTTGAAACTAGAAACCATTTTCTAAAATTTAGCACAATATTTGGTGCAATGTTGCTCAATGGCCTTCAGTGTAATATTTAATGTAATATCCCACAAGAAAAACATTCCTTCATTTCCAGCAGATTAAGGAAATTGTAGTGTTAAGAAGAAATATTTCAATTACTACATAGGTTGAATTGTAGCAGACTAAGGGGTCAGGTTAGATAAATTCTTCCTGGGTAAGGTATTCTAGTTTCTCAGTAAACAGTCAAGAGTCCATGTACCTCCACATAAAGCTTTGTCTGTCTTATTGGAACATACTAATCTGACTATGCCCTCAACATCATGATATTTCATTTTTATTTAAAGATATGTTTCCCAAGTCATCATATTTCCCTATCTGTGACCACAGTGAATACCCAATTCCAATCCAGTCTCTGCATACATACTGGAGAAAAGGGCTGAAAAGACTTATTTGTTGGAAAACTTAGACGGTCACTAACTTACAAAACCACAGGCCTTTGTATTTCGGTGCCTCGCTACTGAAAGTGTGGTCCTACAGCCAGCAGCTATGGCATCACTTGGTAGCCAAATGTGCTTCTCTGGCCCCACCTCAGTTCTACTGAATCCCCAGGCACAGGAAAGATTGAGGAACACTGTGGTGGAGCTTGGGACTGCCAACAAAAAATTAAGCTCTACTTAGTGACTGGTTAGTTTGGTCTGGCTAATTTTGATTTGCCATAAATATAGTCCTTCTTCAGAAACCATCCGATTGACCATATATAAACTTGACCTTCTTTCTGGACACCAGGGACTGTTCAATAATGCTAGGATGTAGCTGGGGCTCTTTCATATGATGAGCCATTGGCCTGTGGGCTTGTCTATGAAATATAATAGGTAGGTCATGGTATTGCAACAGTCTCAAAGGAGACATTTTAATGTGTTTGGGTAAATTCTTTGATTCCTTAGGCTTAATGTGTTAAAGAAGATGAATTGGGAAAAAACACTTACATGTTCTCAAATTATTCAGAAACCATGTGTCAACAAAAACAATGAGTAGATATAGAAGTTATTGATCTGTATGATAATTATCACCATAGGTATAAATGGAAGCATGTAATTTTACTAGACATTTGAGCATGTGGACCAAGCACTTTGATGGATGCATTTTATAGATTATCCAATTGCACTGAAGAATTATTCTTCAAAATTGAGATTTCTATGCCCATTTTACACATTAGACAATAGTTTCAGGGACGTTAGATTTTAAATCTGGCCTGTAACTCAAAAGTCCATCTTTCTACACAGTGAGGTCTTCCAGCTCAATTTTTGAGTCTTTGGTTGAATTGTGAAGATGTCCTAATGGAAGAAATTACTGCCCAACAATTACATATTAGGTATCTTAAGTATTCTCTTTTTTCTTCAGATCTATCATTCATCTATCAATCCATCAATAAAATAAGAAAAGTGCTTCACTTTTAGTTAGATAAATAGATATTTAGGGAGAGAAATAATCACAACAAAAAACTTAGAATTCCATCCTTTTTAAAATGGGAGACCAAGTCAAAATTGATTTGAATATATCTCTTGGCATCCATATACCAAATATGAAAAAAAGGCAACTACTTTTATGTACTCATTAAACTCAGAGACAAATACAAAACATAATGGGATTAACATAAAACAAAGTATTACTTCACTAGCCAGTTATTTTAGGGATTTTTAGATTTTGATATGTGGCACTGCCTAAGTCCTAAGATTTATCTACTTGGATGTCTTGAGATGAACAGGAAAATCCAAGACTGTTCAACTTACTTAGACTGTAAACTCCATGGGGTTTGGGATCAAGCCCTCCTTGCTCCTTTTGGCATTGCCAGGTAACCATCTCAAGTTTTAGCTGATAGCAGCATTCACTAACTTTTAGTTATTTGAATTTACTTTTGGCTTAGTGAATGAGTCAAGAATAGTGTTGGGTTTCAAATCAATAACACATAACAGCGTATAACCTTTAGTGTAAAAGAATAGAGGCTCTACGTTTAATGTCTAGACTCCAGAGCAGGATTTCTCGGCAGTAGCCCTGTTGGCATTTTGGGTCTGATGATTCTTTGTCATGGGGCTGTCCTGTACTTTGCAGGATGTTTAGCAGCATCTCTGGCCTCTACTCACTAGATGCCTGTAGAACCACCCATTCTCACCAAAGTCATTACAACTTAAAATGTCCTTAGACATTGCCAAATGTCCCCTGGGTGAGGAGAGCAAAATTGCCCCTAGATGAGAATCACTGCTCTAGAACAAGACCCCAAAGGGCAGGAAGAAATTCACAACCAAAGATCCAGAAGCTTAAACAGTGAACAGAGAACTATGCAAGGAAGAGGGAAAGATGATCTCTGGATAAGAGAGAACAATAATTATTGATTTATTGATAATAAAGTCTACAAAGAAAACTGAGTGCCCTAGGGGAATAATTGGGCTTTAACACTGAAATAAAAAGTTTACCACAAAGGAAACTCCAGACCTTTTAGGACACTCATGCTGCCATTAGGGGGTCAGAGTAACTGATGACTTGCAGAGGATTTAGGGGTGAGCTGTTTATAACTGTGGGATTGCAGCCGAGATGAAGAATTGAGGAAGAAATGACAGGAAGGTGTAAGAACTTCAAAGTGAACAGAGAACTGTATATAGGAATCAAGAGGTGTGCAGAGTGAGGAAAGCAAGAACATTTGTTATTTTTCCTCATGTCTTTAACTCCCAGCATGGTTGTTAAACTGTTTCTAGGCATGAAAACTGAGCAACACAAAAACAGGACAGTTTCGTTAGCGTCGGGAGTGAGACTGTTTTTCATCACCAAACTGGCACAGCCCTGTTACCTAGGAAGATGTGCAGATAGGAAGTAATCTTAACAAAATCTAGGCCCAAAGAGGATAGTTTATTCCTGTCACCTGAAAATGCTCTCCTTTCTATTTTATTCTTACCTGAGGGCCTTGAGTCACTCCTGGGGTCAGAGGATTTCCAAGAACATACTTCTTAGCCCGTTCGACACTCCTTCGAACAAACTCATCATAAATGGATTCTTCCACAAAAAGCCTGGATGCAGCTATACAACACTGGCCCTGGTGGTAAAATACCCCATGGTGTGCAAATTCAACGGCATTGTCCACTGCAAAGAAGACATTCACAATAAAGAATTTTCTGAGAATTCTTTTTCTAAAAAGTTTCTAAAAATATTTTGTAAAAATTATATATTTTATATGTTTCTCAGAGGCAACATGGCAAATTATAAGTTGTATAGTCAGACATAGGTGGGCTCAATATAGTTCACCTCCGACAAGTCAGGTGGCAAATTAATCTTTCTGATACCCCATTTATGGAAAAAATAGCAACATACAGAATCTGGAAAAACAGTGGTTACTATTACAACTTTAATATGGACATCACCAAGAATGTAGATTTGATCATGAGATCGAATCTCATTGCAAATGATTCATGTAAGTATCTCCAATTATATAATTAGATGACTGCAATTATTTCTTTCAGGCCCCAGGTTTTAAACAGGTAATAAAAAGAGAAAACTGACATGTCAATTGAATTAAATAAGGATTCTTAAATACTCTACTCAATAGGAAATGTGATCTTTGTGGGAAAGAAAAACAAAATAAAACAAAAATAACTAAAAAACAACAAAAAACAATAATACTCAGAATCACTCACCCTATGATTTTATTCTAGCAAAGACATTTTCAAAATCTATCTAAAGTATATCATATTATTTCATATTCTTGCAAAGACATTTTCAAAATCTATCTAAAGTATGTCATATTATTTCATATGCACCTATAAACTTATTTATTTTAGGTGATAAAAGGTGCATTCATTAGAAATAGTTTGCTTCATTAGTATACGCTAAACAGGAATAAAATTTTCTTTGCACTTTAATTTTCTAAATGCTGAAGATTCAATTCAGCATTATAACAACTGGGTATTATTATTTATTTTGTGAACTAATTACATCTGCTTAAGTTGTAGCAGAAGCAGTTTATATACAGGCATGGTAAAATTAGAAATTTGTCATTTTTATAGAATATTTCACAAGGTAGAGTGTTCTAAAATATTTCAATTAAGATCATAACAGCAACATAGGCTAATTCCATGAAACATTTGTATTTACAGTCTCAAACAGATAATGCAGTTGTGAAAGAAAGAGTTAGAAGAATGTTTTACCATCTATTTCTGTGAATTAACTTCTACTTGGAAAATAGGAGATAATACTTGGTAATATTATCAGAATGAACCTAAAATATTGTATAGCAGAGTTACATCATATTTGTAATGTTTAATATGCATAAGCTCAACTCTACTTGCTAGGAAAAAATACTTAAATAGTAGGTATAATTTTCTTCTGGTCATTTCATTCAATGAGTATATGACCCAGAGTGAAGGGAGAGGGCAAATGTGAAACTGCCGTCTCCTCAGCTGTTCTCAATCTAAGTCCCATTCTGGCGTATCTCCTTAGCTCAATGAGATGCTAACAATCACAGATATGAAATTTTAAATACACCATAGCCCTTAAATGCAAAATGTTTATATCACCTAGGGTTCAGCTGAGGAAACAGCAATCTACGCTAAACCAGGAGGAAATTGTGTCTATTATCTATGTGTTATTACTTAAGGATGATCTAAGAGATTTTCAAGAGTAATTCTGGTTTCTAATTCCTTACACTTTGATGTTAGAAGCAAATGCCTTTTTTTTTTTTGGTGAAGTTCAAGTTCACTTTTAGCATTATCCGATGCCAAAAATGATGATGGATGAAAAGTTAACAAAGTGGCCTCTACTCACAGTCAGCATCAGCCAACACAATGCAAGGGCTCTTTCCTCCTAGCTCCAGGGTCACCCTCTTCAGATTGCTTTTCCCGGCAGCTTCTTTGATAATCTTGCCAACCTGAAAGGGTACATTACAAAGGAGGAGGCTTACCTTGCTCTCATGAACACAGGTTTATTTAGCATTCTAAATTTGTGTGATGTTTGTGCCACAGTTAAATTTCATTTGGGAGGAACACCAAATGGCATGGTTTTTTTTTTTGTTTTTTGGTTTTTTTTGAGATGGAGTCTCATACTGTGGCCCAGGCTGGAGTGCAGTGGTGCAATCTCAGCTCACTGCAACCTCTGCCTCCCAGGTTCAAGCAATTCTCCCGCAAATGGTGTTTTTAAAGATTTGGCACCTTTAGATGTAAAAAGCTCCCTTATCCAAGCATACAGACATAAAAGAAATCAGAAAGATGCCGATTTTTCCTCATCAGCAAGGAAGCAGAGTTATAGAACATGATAACTGATCTTGATGGCTACACAGAAGGCTATTGTTAATTTTAATCAGAACTTCATCTCTCTACAGATTGATCAGACATATCATGACCCAATTGCAACTTAGTTATTTCATTTTTTGTCCCTCTTCTGACATCCAGATAACTCTATCCAGTCAAACTGACATATTCACTACCTCTCGAGTCTCATCCTTCTTCTCATTATTTGTCCACCCCAACTTGGGCTGCCTTCAAGTTCTATTTTTCTTAGGGGTCTAGCTCATATCTTAGCCTCTCCTTAAATCCTTCTCTAGTGACACTAGGTCAGATGCTAGAAGAAATAACAGGACTATTTCTTCACCTAGTCTCCCAAAGAACCTCATGAAAGAGACTTCAGAGTCTGATTCAAATTATATTATTTGTATAGGAATAAATTTCCTAAATAGATTGTTAACTCCATGGTAGCAGTAACAATAACCTATCACTGCATACCTCTCTGCATTAGCGTGTATGACAGAAGGCTCATTTAACTGCAGATTGATTGACAGTCTCTCTGTCTCATTCTTTGTCTCTCTTCCCTCCCAACACACACACCTTTGAATAGCGGAACTGGAAGAAAGAAATGGGATCCGTGCAGCTACTTCAGTTAGCTGGAATCCTACTGTCCTGGTTTCTTCTTTAATGCTAGTTTCCTCTTTTCAGAGAAAGACTTGGTTTTCAATTCTTTTTTTCCTTTGTGGATCACTTCCCATCAAGATTATTTTCTATAGTTGTTTCTGGTTTTCCTATCTCTAAAAACTTGGCTGGTTTTACAATTATTTCTTTTTTTTATTATTTGTATGGCAAATAATACAATCCACTGGCATGTTCTTTGCTTTTCTTTTTTAAAGGAAATTCACTATTTTGCTTCTTTTATTCTCTAGGTTTCTTTTTTTACTCCACATGTCAGATTTTAATAAAAAGTTTCTATCCCAACTGAACAAGAGAGAAATGGATGCTTAGTGAGTATATATTTAAATTTTATGTGGTTACTGAACTAACTGCTACTGTGCATTACAGAATAGGGCATTAATATGCTAATGTTTTCATCTTATTGAAATATGTTATGTTTCTAAATCAAACCCCTAAAAGTAGATTAATAAATAAAATAAACTAAAAGGAGATTTGCTCTGGGGAAATCCTGTCTGAAATTTCTCTTACATGCCATTTCCACAACACACTTCTTATGACCACTTTCAGAAACTGAATTTCCATTTAAGGTGTTAAAGAGCTTTTAATTTTGAAGATAAAAAACTTACTTGCCTGTCACCCTTTGATTTCTCCAAATTCTTTCTGTACCTTTAATTATTTATTTATTTTGTTTAATTTAGGTTTACTGGAGAAACTTCATTAAAGTAGATAACTTTTGTCTTGGAGAAGGGAATAAAATCAGAAATATTTTTGTAAAAGCTATAGACATCAAAAGAACTAGCATGAAGAATGGTTAGAAGTACGAATGAGAAAGAAAGGCTACACTTTTCCTTAGCACAAGTTTAGATGGCAAATAAAAGGCTTGAGTTTTCCCAAAAGTCTAGCTAAAGTCAAAACAAGGAGATATTAATTTTTGTCTCATAATTTAATTCCCTTACTTGGAAAAAAGTAAACATTTGTCATTTTTCTCAAATGAGTATACAATGAAGAAAAGATAAGGACTATTAAGTCTATGGGTAAACAGTGTATTTCATGATACTGTGTCACTGACATGTGGAGCAGAAGCAACAAATGCTCATGAAAATGGTCTAACTTATTTTGTCTTGCACAATGTGGGTAGAGTTCTATTTTATATGAATCTCGTGGGACATTTAAATTCTTATCTTGCCAAAAATGTTGTTAGAATGGGGGTCATTGCTACAATGAACACAAAGGATACAGTCTATTGTTTGCCTCTTTCATGACATTTATCAAGTTCCTTAATATCTGCCAAGCAACAAATGTGAAGCCAAAAGAAAATCCAGAAAGATGATCCAGGGAGTACGGAACTAAGTTCCAGGAGTCTGTGTGGCTCCTAACATCATGTTATTCACATATAATTCTTTAACACTTATTTAGAATTTCTTACTGTACTGGCTTCTGGAGGTAACAATGAATAAGACCGTCTTTGAGGATAATCAGCAAGAGAGAGAGACACATAACAAGGCAACGGGCATGTGCTGTTATTATTATACGTGGTTGACAATGGGAGCTCAGATGGGGTGTTTTAAAATTTAGGCTGCTCTGCTCCTGGGACTGTAGAGGCAAGAAGAAAGCCAGAAAAGGAACAAGTGGGAGCCAGTTTAGAGTAGGTTATGGCCAAGTGTGAACTAAAAGCATGGGGGAATGAAAATATACATGGAATAATCAGAAAGAGATGGGGAAGAGTGGCAGAGACGGAGAAAAAGAAATACTCGGACAGGAACCTTTTTTCTCACGCTGTGTAAACTAGTGTGAGAATTTAAAAAGTCTGGGAGGAAAGAGGAAATACAGACATGAGTACACATACAATCACCATGGCATGTGCTGAGTGCTCAGTAGGGTGCTAAATGTTTTATTACTCATTACCTCATTTAATTTTATTCTGTACAACTCAGTAAGGTTGATCTCGTCTCCATTTTACAAATGAAGAAACTCAAATTTAGCAAGGCTACTTAACTTTTTAAAGACACACTGCTAAGAGAGGTACAGTCAATTTAAACCAAGATGTTTTCTAGACTTTTAATCTCCAGGGTTTTTTCTAAGGTAGGTAAAGTGCTCCCCCAATGTTACAGGGGATCATGGATGAGCAAAGAGAAACTGATGCTAACGATGAGACCAGGAAATAGTAGCCCCTGGTCCATATGACCTAGAGAAGGAGTAGGCATAGGATCTGGATCAGATTGTCCAATATTTTGGCTTCCCTTGGCCACACTGGAAGAAATATTGTCTTTGGCCACACATAAAATACACTAAGAGTAAAGAGAGCTGATGAGAAAGAAAATAAGTTGTGTTGGGCCACATTCAAAGCCGTCCCTCGCCGTGGGTTGGACAGGCTTGATCTAGACCTCAGTAGGTACATGGAGTCCCTATTGGGGAGGTTCTAGAATTCTAGGCTGAGGAATTTTTACTTTTATTCCTCTGGTATGATTTCAACCTGTGGTGTCACCATTTTTAAATGTATTACCATGTCTTGAACATTCCCATTTGTTTTGTCTACAATAAATCCCAAATGTGGGGTCCACTTTCCCTATCTCAATTAGGGACTCTCTCTCTATATATATACATGTATTTCTTTTTAAAATTATATATATATATATATATATATATATATATATATATATATCACTTAAAAATATATACCTCATTTTAAAAAGATCCAGAAAAGTAAGGTTTTATTTTCTACCATTTCTGTTTGCTATGTAAATTTGTCTTTATATTGGAGTAAATATTAGGATTATAAAATAATCAAATTACGCTCACCACACTATCTCAAATGCTTTTTTTGTTTCTCAACCTCCAGGAAGTTAAAAAAAGTAACAATTCCTTAAAACCTAGAGCAAGTTCTAGCACCCATTTGGACATCATTATTCCTTCCTGTGGACCTTCTTACAGCACTTTGTACATGCCTTAGTACCTTATCACACCCTGCCTTGTCTCATGTTAGCAGCTTTCTAAGATGGAATGAAGCTCACTCTTCACTTTCTATGCTCTGTACCAATGAATAACATACACTATTTTTTGCATTGAGCATCTAACAAGGTCACATAATCTAAAAGAATGACTCAATAATTTTTTTTGGATGGTACAGTATTCTTCCACCACTTTCTTTTGCTTAGGATAGAACATCATCAACAAATGGGGATCTATTTTCCCAAACTTCACCTTCTTGTCTGCTCTCCCTCCTGCCTGCCACTTCTTTTTGGTTGGGGTCTTTTTCTTTAACCTTTAGGATGGTCAAGTTCAAGCCAGAGAGGTGGAAAAGTTAGTCTAGGTTAAAGTACCACTGAGGGAAGTGGAGTTTCTGGCTCTCTTTCAGAATGTGCAGGAGAAAGAGACCTCCAAATAAGGTACAAAGGGTGAGGTGCTACTATTTAATTTTCATAATCTACAGGATAAAATAATATTCATTCATACAAATCACCATGGCCTAATTTTCTATTCTCTATCTTCTTAATCACATGACAAGGTCTCAGTGGCCATATTTCTCATCAGAGAAAGTAATGAACATACTAAAAATAGTTTACTCTCATTCTGAGTTTTAAATAGGTGTATCATGTCATTCAAACTACATCTGCTTGTATTCTATGCATACATTTGAAGACTAAAATAAAGAGCAGATCATTAAAAAGAGTTTTTGTTTTAAAACTGTTGGCTCAAAAATAGTTACATAAAACATGCATCATAGCTGGCAATGCAGACATTCTTAACTTTTGCCCTGAGTAAATAATATTACCTCTGTTGATCCTGTGAAGGCAACTTTGTCTATATCCATGTGAGAAGAAATGGCTGCCCCTGCTGTAGGCCCATAACCAGGAACAATATTCACTACTCCAGGAGGAAAGCCTGCCTAAAAGGTAAAAAGTTTAAAAGTTACAATATAACTAAGAATTTAATTCAAAAGAGAGGTGAGTAGGGGATTGAGATTGTCTCTTAATGCCAACCTTATAAGATGCTCTAGAAATGATTTCATTTCTAAGCACACATAAGAAACAACTTCAAGGGTTGCATTATTGAGGGACAATTTCTAGTCAGGGTAACTCCATACTCTATACATCATTGCTCCAATGATGGCTGTTTCAAATTTCATAATGCTAACTCAAAAAGATTGTATGAAAAATATGGCCAGGCACAGTGGCTCACACCTGTAATTCCAGTACTTTGGGAGGCCGAGGCAAGCAGATCACGAGGTCAGGAGATGGAAACCATCCTGGCCAACGTGGTGAAACCCCGCCTCTGCTAACAATACAAAGATTAGCTGGGCATGGTGACACGTGCCTGTAATCCCAGCTACTTGGGAAGCTGAGGCAAGAGAATCGCTTGAAGCTGGGAGGCTGAGATTGCAGTGAGCCGAGATCCTGCCACGGCACTCTAGCCTAGCGACTGATAGCGACTCCATCTCAAAAAAAAAAAAGAAAAAAAAGTGTTTGGTGAGTTACTTATGTAGAAAGAAAGTAACATGTTTATTAAAAGCTAAAGGGATCTCACATTTTTTAGTTCCTAGTTGTTGTTGATTGTTGAGGGCATAACAACTGAATTGCAAATTCCTATTGGCCTTACTTAGCCAGTAAATTGTTAGGTAATTACTGTCATCCCATTCATGATTAAACATCACAGGTTGATTTCAATCCTCATTAAAGAATTCAGGTAGAAAGCATGGGAACTGAGTTGGGCACATTACAATTTCATGTTATTTGCATCAAAATGATTCATTTTGATATCTCTTTTCCCTGTTTTTAATTTGAATAAGGAATATTTTAAAAATATAAGTTCACATTTTCTAACTTTAAGTTTCTGGTTACTAATTTTTTTTTTATTGCATTTTAGGTTTTGGAGTACATCTGAAGAACATGCAAGATTGTTGCATAGGTATACACATGGCAGTGTGATTTGCTGCCTTCCTCCCCATCGCCTATATCTGGCATTTCTCCCCATGCTCTCTCTCCCCAACTCTCCGCCCCCCGCTGTCCCTCCCTTATTTCCCCCAACAGAACCCAGTGTGTTATGCTCCCCTCCCTGTGTCCATGTGTTCTCATTGTTCAACACCCACCTATGAGTGAGAACATGCGGTGTTTGATTTTCTGTTCTCGTGTCAGTTTGCTGATAAGATTTGGTAATATGAAGAAAAAAGGACAATGAATTGTTTGCAAATAACACAATCTAGATAGTTGATGAAAATAAGTTTTACTTGCTCTTTTACTGCTTTTGAACAGTAAGATAAATGCAGAGGAAACCATAACAGAAAAGTGAATATAAACATATCCACTCATGAGTAGATTGGAAAGTGTTTGGAAATAATGCGGCCCAATATTACAAGCAAGCATATTGGCACAGAGGCCCTTTCGCACTTACATATATTAGTTTACTCAACTTTGCAGAAAACACTAGGCCATCAGTGGCAGGTACAAACCAACTTAAGTTTCAACAGTTGAAAGAACGCTACATTCATTTAAACATGAATTTATGTTCATGAGAGTTGGACAAATAAGCAAAAATGTGATCCCGAGGTGACTGTTTGACCCCAAGCCTTTGCGTTTGGCTTCCTGTCCGCATTTGGGCAGCAACTCATTTGGGGTGACTGCCAGAAACTGCAGGCAGCGACAGTCATGCTAAATGTATTGCCACCACTGGACAGGAGCCATTTGTAAATAATGCAGTTCATAGTAACACCAAATAAAGTCTTCCCGTTGTAAGTTAGGACTCTTGAGTCCTTGTGCATACTTTGATTTAGGGAGACTTACCTCTTTTATTAAAGATGCCACGTGGAGAGCAGTGAGAGGAGTTTGCTCTGCTGGTTTGACAACCACGGTGTTACCACAGCTCAGTGCAGGCCCTATCTTCCAAATGAGCATGACCAATGGGAAATTCCACTAGAAAGCAATATGTAACAATAGATTCTTTGTATTGTAAAAGGCACATTTGCTAATCCAACTTCCACATTATACACCCCCCGGTAGATGTTAAATAATAATTACAGTAGTTTTGTGAAATCATCTTGCATATTATATACTTCATTGCTAAAAGCAACTAGTAAATGCTAAAATGCTCTAAATAAAGCAGATATGAGATATGAGAAGGAAGTAGGAGAGAATCCCAAAATTTAATCAAGTGCTGTTGAGTTCTTTTTCTACCAGGAAAAATAGATCACTGCATGGTTTAGCTTACTATGAAGCATATTGTAAGTTATCTGAAAATGTTTAAGAAGTATGATTACTCTCCTTCTTTGCAGATCATTTATTGTAATTATTTACCTAATATTATTATTTAGTAGCTTTTATTTCCAGGATAAATATCTTCCTGGACAAACATGTCCAGGGTCCAGAGGCCAAGTACTTGGTTTCAAATCTCAGCTCAATCACTGACCAGCATGTGAACTCACACAAGTTACAGGCTCTCTGTATCCTATTTCATAATCTATGAGTGCTGATAATAGTCCTGTCTATCTCAGATGGCTCTCTTGAGGATTAATCAAGAAAGAGGGCAAGGTGCTCAGTGCAGTGACTGGTCTATCATAGACACGTGGTACACATTAGCTATTATCAGTGTTCAAAATTACATAGTTTTTATAGATTTATTGGGATTTTTGGATTAATAAGCAATTTTATTAAAATATTGATATGAATACATTTCAATCTCATTGGTGCAAAAGATAAGTCATGAACATTTCTTCACATAAGAACTTCACCATTTGTTTGGTTTGGCCTTTTAAATCATGTCAGTTAAAATAAAATCATTTAGATAGTCTCCTGTTTGTTGGGCTTAACAGTTCACAATTCTCTTAAAAAGACTACCTTCTCTAAGAGGAACAGGGAGAGCTGAGCCTCTTACTTAAAGGTAAAATATATTCCATTCCATGCAGTGCTTCAAATGTCTCTGGTATTCTTTTTTCCATTTTGATTAACAAATGTCTTTCATGAGTTGAACACTCTGGGAGCTACTGTTCTCCATGATGAGATGTCTCAATGAGAAGGTGCATTGGCAAACAGTAGACCCTATGACATTTCACTAGAATGCTGTCCTGCAGATGTGCAGTGGAGAGCACCTTGCCATATACATGTAAAGTATGGCTCTTATAAAGAGTACATAATACAAATTTTTAAAAACAACCCAGAGTAAAGGGTTAACATTTGTGGATGATGTAGTATTAAAACATTCTTAAGATATATGCCAAGATATAGACAGGTGTTTGGACTACCTAATTAATATCCAAGAAGTTTAGTCACAGGGAGACCAAGTTCAACAAATCTTACATTTACTCCACATTTAACAAATACATAAGCATCCATCTGTGTTAGAGAAAGCTTCATTATTAGATCGGATAAGAACTCTTCTTTTTAAAATTGAGAATTATATAGGAGAAAAACTTACAGGAAGGATTTGGCCACATACACCAATAGGTTCATGTCTTGTATATGTAAAAAAGTTTCCATCTGAAAAATAAAATACATACAATCCTATATAAACAAATGCATCTGACAGTCACAAAATCACGGTTTGGGGCTGATGAGAGAAAAGTGTAGACGATAATTTTAAAACACATCTCCAGCTGGGCACGTGGCTCACGCCTGTAATCCCAGCACTTTGGGAGGCTGAGGTGGGCGGGTCATGAGGTCGAGAAATAGAGACCATACATCTCTCCAACTATTCCCAAAATGGTAAATGAAGCCCTAAAATAGTATTTGAAATGAAAGGAACCTTAAAATTGAGTAGGTGAAATCAAAGACGCAAAACTGAAAAAAAATCTTAAAGATAATTAATTATACTTTTCATCATCTAGGAGGCCTGATTTGAAAATCATCCTTATTCTCAGAGTTTTATGAAAAGGGGGGTGAGAAAGAAAGTAGGAGGTCTCTGGCTAAGAGAACCACATTCAAATTAGTTTCTGGTAGGTCAGAGTTCTACCAATAAGATAACTCTTTTTAAAGGTTGTAATATAATTTTTAGAATTAGCAAAATTAAAAACAGTAGAATTAAAAAGAAAATCTCCCTATAAATAATAAGCCTTTCCCACTGACTTGTTCTAAATTGTGTTTTATTTGCCTACCACACAATAAAAGCAAATTCTCTCAATACACAAAGAAAACGCCAGAAGTCAAAGACATTTATTTTCAATCTAAATTTGACCAATTTATGTGCCCCGAAGTTTGATGTGGTCATCCTGAGAGATACATTATGCTTTATGTTCAATTATGTTCTAGTTCCCACAGAAGCTTCCTGGCTTCAGCAAGAACTCTTTTTATCAAGATCTATTTGTGTTTTAAGTGACTTCTCCCATTTTGTCCCAGAGTAAAGTAACACAGTTCTAAAGTAGTCACATTTCTTAGACTATTATGGTCTTACTTTCCTCTCAACTTCCTGCTATCACTTCTCACCTCCTGGATGCTCCACTTAGATTGAAAATATACACTGTATTTAGGAATACAGTGTCCTGGAGCGTACTATATTCCTAAAGTTCATATGTTTGTGTGAATTAAATTCTACCCATATTGTTTCCTAAATAGGTGCATTTTCATGTTTCCCATGAAGTATTTTTTGTATTTCTATTCCATTATGTGCATTCCCCACTAAAATAACACATACATACACATTCACCCACACAAACCCTTAACTCAGGCTACAAACACAGTCCCATCTTGCTTTAAAGATATTTGGAATGAATCAGTGTGAACTGGCTTAATTAGTCTAGTCTAACTACACTGAGTTTGACCAGGCACAGATGACCATAACTGACTTATACTGGAACATGTAAAGAAGCTTAAATAATTACATTACAGAAAGGATATAAATGCCAGTATTGGAATAAAACCCAAGTAAATAATTTCAGAGGCCAGCTTTAAAAAGTTTGGGCCCTTAGAGAGACAATTGCCTCAAATCAGTAATTATGGCCATAGGAATGTTCTTACTTTAACATTCTCTAAAATATCTATAATGTTATCTTCATGATTATGCTGAAACAACTTTAAAAGACACTTGATGAATCTTAACAGAATTTCTAGGTTGAAAACTGTATTGTCTCAAAAAGTCAAGAGGAAAATAATTTTGCCTTATTTGGTTAACATTTTTAAAAGGGAGAGTTTGAAATTATTCAGCTCTATAGTAAGCTCCTCACCCCTATTTCCCCAATTAGTGGTTTTCCGAAGGTACTTACCAATCGGTATTGTACGGCCCTGGATCTTGTCAGCCCAGCCTGCACAGTAGCGCAATGTTTTTATGCAGCCTGCTAAATCATTCAGATATGCATCGGAATAGAGTTTTCCACCATTCATTGACTCCATTGTCTGAAAAACATGTCAAACATCAAATCTAAAATTCCACAAAAGTCTTAGATTAAAAATATGTAGTAAATATTTTGAATAATCAAGTGCTAGAGAATTTTGGAAATAGAAGAAATCCTGTCATCTTGTCCAACCTCCATTTTTTAAGAGTTAAAATGACTTGCTTGAGGTCAAATAGCAAGATCTGGACACAAAGGGTAGCGAGATTCTGATTTCTAAACCCAGGTGCTCTCTGTGTTTCATTTTGAATGTTCTCCTGCTAACCAACTTTCTAGGAATTGGTCACAATTTGATATATACATAGCATGTGAGTATGGTACCTAGTCTTCTAAGTCAGATCAGAATTCCAAAATTTCACTTATTTTGTAATCAATTGTGGGTGACAATTTAGTGTCAGTGACTATTAATGATGCCTCAGTAATCATTTTTAATTTTTGCATTCCCTTTGGATATAGGCAGTCTACTCAAACTTAAGTAACACCTGGACTTTTCATCCATGAATTTCCCTCAGCAGAATTTTAATTATGAAACTACCAGCATTGCTGTCATTATCATAATTGCCATTTGAAAGGTCAGGCTATCAAGTTCAACATTTTCTAGTCATGTGCCCTAAACATTTTAAGATGACCTATCTCCCCCTTGGCTTTTCTTCTTAAGCAGGACCTTAAGCTCTTTGGGAGCTAATATTCTGCTGGGATGATTACCTGGCAGGAATGCACAGGCAGGTGACAAACTGTCAGAGCTATTTGATTCTGTACTACACTGTCTACCATGTCAAAATTTAACCGAACATGATTTTAGTATGCCTATACTTTTTTCCCCATAGGATCTTATGCTGATAGGCAGTCAACAAATCAGATAAATGAGAAAAGCCAAGTTTTAGCAAATTCTGCTTTCTTCCTATAGGCCATTTTTTATTCCTATAGTTTTATTGCACATAGCTGCTGGTTCTATGTTTTTTGCATATTTCAAATTATGTTGAATATGTGAGTAATAAATGGTCCTTGATAACCATACCTGCTATTAACCATACATGCTAATGTTGACTTTTTAAAATGTAGACTTCTTTATTACTGCCACTTTCAGATTCTAAAGATGAAATTTGCTCTGAAACCTGATCTTGGTATTGGTTTATGTTAGACTGGCTTTATCATAATGCCCAACTGAGAAGAAAAAAAATAAGGAAATACTCTCCCCAACTATATTATGCTCTGACTCATCTAACTGCTAAAATATCAACAAACAAAAAATTGTATGCACAATAACATAATTTTGATAAACACATTAATAATTGGATTTTTTTATTCTTTGCCTTTTTCACCTGTAAAAAGAACATCATTTAATTATGACCCTTGTGAACAGATACATTTCAGGAAGAAAAAACGTAGCCATTTATTAAATATCTTACTGGGCTAGACTAATGAGAAATACGACTTATTTTAGAGAAATATTTTGGGCACCATTAACAAACTCAAGTTTTTCCATCAAGAGTACAGTGGTCAAGTGTTTGAATAAACCCAATATATCATTCTAGGAGACTCAAACTTTATGTGATCTTATTAAAGCCTCTGAGAAGTTCTAAGGTAAAGAAATTTTTAAAATTTGGTTTAACTTGGGGTTTGCCAAAGTTTAGACTGTAGAATCTGTTACGCGAGCAGAAATTAACATCATCCAGAATTGAAGTGCAGATTACTATTTGAGAATAAGTTTAATGTTAAAAGTCCCATACATTGGGACAAAAAATGTTTTCATTTTCTTTGTAGAGAGCATATAGTAATCCCTAAAACCAAAACAACCTGCCATTTCAAACACTGAATGCTTTGGAGAGCTCTAGCTACCCATCCAGCTTGGGTAATACTCACTGCCAGCAGCAGACGATCTCTTTCGATTAAATCAGCCAACTTGTATAACAGTCGTCCCCTCTCTGAAGCATCCATAGTACGCCATGGAGATCCAATCTGAAAAGCCTGTCTTGCGGCCTTCACTGCCTTGTCAACATCCTCCTGTAAGTAAAAGGGAATTCAATTCAGTAAGCTAAACATATTAGGCAAGCAAATTTAATGCTAATAACCCTGTAAAATAGACTGAAGCACTTCATAAATGGGCACTGTGCCTCCATTATCCTGAAATGTAGCACATCGTGCACATTCAACTACTGTCTGTTGGAATTACTCCTGCTAAATCGTCTTTACTGTGAAGAGCTCCACACACCTAGAACATGCTGAATTTCCTAGAAGATAAATATTTTATGATTTTAATAGTTGCTATCATCTGAGTGCTTGCCCCATTTGTAATGTTCTGCTGACTTCACACATATTAACTCATTTAATTCTCAATAATTTTATGGAACAAATATGTTCCCCATTTCACAGATGAAGAAATAAAGCAAAAAGAAAGGGGAGCTTTGCTCAAGGTCAATAACTAAAAGTGGCTGAGCTGAATTTTCAGTGGAGACCATCTGACTGTAGAATCCTTGCTGTTCACAACACGTTATACTTTCTCAGTGACTAGGTTACATGAGTTCCAGGTCAAGCTCAAGAATCAAAATAGTGAATATGTTCCTTGGTCTCTGGTGACTTAACAGCCTATCCACTTCATGAAGAGCCTATTGAAGGGTGAATAAGAACTTTTCTTTGCTGTTGAAGAGTAAACCTTATGAACATGCGCTCATTCCTCTTGTGCAGAGGGAAAAGGGCATAGAGATAGTGGAACTAATAGAGTAGGATGTGCATGTGACAAACTCTCATTTCCTAACTGGGTATAAAGAGATCCTTTTAAATCCCAAATTAGGTAAAGAAGTCAGTTTCTTACTAATGATGCATGGCTTAAAACTACATTAATTCAAGTAAAAGTCAAAGAATAAAGCGACTCCACACTCAGTCTAGCCTCCTTGTCTTCTCTCATAGCACTTTCACTCAATTCCTTCTTTCTCTGTTGTGTTTTTCTACACCAGGTATATTCTTTGGTTCTTTGGCAATCGACGTCAGTTACAAATATTGCCCTGGCCACTCCATTCCCCTACAGATCCCTGTTCAGACCTCTTCTGAGTTCTTACAGAACATACCTACTGCTACTGCAGACCCCATCAAGGCACAGATCATTCTAGTGTTCTTTTGTACATATGACTGGCCACTGCATGGAATTGTATAGCTCCACAAATAGTGACTACATCACAGGCCAGTAGGTTGCAATATTTTGCAGGAGACACAATTTAAGAATTGGGGGAGAGAAAAAGCAATTATCCTAGTTTGTTTGTTTTTTTTTAAACTTGTGCACAATTAAGCTAAATCTCATCTAAGGATATCTTCCCCTCAAATGAACCTCAAATTAACATTTTCCTCCTTTGGCTATATTCAATGAAGCCCAAAAATTTACAAGTCTATGAATTAAAGTACAAAAAAACTATTCTTCTAGTATTTATCACCAATGTAAGATGATCTGGGAAAGAGATATTTTAGAAGCATAATCTGATCTGATTAAGTAATAATATTTACTGGCTACAAGCAAAGATTCTTTCACTGTAACACATCACACACTGGTATATCTTACTGTCTAACTTTTCAGAGAATGATGATACATACAATAAAATATATGCGTATTTATTGCCTGCCTTTCCTGAGAAATACATATACAGTGCATATTTGGGGCATTCAGTTAATCACATTGATTGCTTATATTTAGACATTGTTTCATGCCACACATTCTAACTTTTTCCTAAATTTACAGAGCACTGTTTGAAAAAAGAAAAAGCAAACCACAAAAATCTGAGATTGTCAGCATGATCTGTGGATACCAGAGCTTATAAAATATATGCTGCTCTGTGTTTAAACAGATCTGTATGACACAGCTTTCATTTGGATCCTTCTGTTCAGTGTCCTGCTATTGGGCTTAGCCAAATATGGGCTATCATAGGCATCTTGGCCTTCCAAAGGGATATGGAAAACTGGCTTCAAGATAAGTAACTCTGCTATATGGAAAGCACATCCCTAAAGAATGCTGCTATAAATAAAGACGTTCTTATGGTTATGTCCTTTGGATCATGCCCTTACTTTTCTCACATTTTATAGGTAATCTTGCAGAAGCAGAAATAGAGTAATCTTAGTTAATATATAGTTTGATATGAAAATGACCCAGATTTGAATTCTGATTCCTCTTCATTAGCTATGTAATCCTTGAGGCATCTACCATCTGTCCATTCAGCTAAAAATTTGGTAAACATTCCACTCTGCAGCATTCTCATCATCCCTCTGCTAATGACAGCAGAGTGAAGTAAAAAGATTGTTCTTTTGGAATATTCAATCAAATGAAAGAGACATACAACCAAATCACTACCCCAAAACATTATGTAAACCATGAAATATGTCATGGCATGACGTCTCAAGATGCAACTTTCTTTTCTTTAAAATTGGGGTATGTTTCTGGGTGTGGTGGCATGTGTCTACAGTGCCAGCTACCCAGAAGGCAGAGGTGGGAGAATCACTTGAGCCTGAGAAGTGGAGGTTGCAGTGAGCTCAGACTGTACCACTGCACTCCAGCCTGAGTTACGGGAAGAATCTCTATCAATAAAGATTCACTCTGTTGTCCAAGCTGGAGTGCAGTAACACAAACATAGCTTATCAAAGCCTAGACCTCCCGATAAGCCTCAGGTGATCCTCCCACCTCAACCTCTGGAGTAGCTGGGACTACAAGAGTACATCACCATGCCCGGCTGTTTATTTTTAGTAGAGATGAGGTCTATGTTTCCCAGGCTGGTCTTGAACCCCTGGGCTCAAGTAATTCTCACACCTTGACCTCCCAAAGTGCTACGATTATAGGTATGAACCACCATGCTGAATTTTTTTGTAGAGATGGAATTTTGCCACGTTGCCAAAGTTGGCTGGTCTCAAACTCCTGAGTTCAAGTGACTTGCCTGCCTCTGCTTTCCAAAATGGTGGGATTACAGGCATGCAGGGATTATAGGTGTGCACCACTGCACCCAGCAAGTTCTAACATATTTTAATCCTTCTTTTCAGTTTTCACTGCCCTGAACAATTTTAGACCTTATTATTTCATATTGTTAATACTTTCTCAAGTTCATTCTCTTCTGTCCTCAAACTACCTTGGCTACTGTCATCAGGCTAATCTTTTGCAAATAATTTTCTTATTACTTTGTTTTTCAAATGTTTATACCTGTTCCCTTTTTTCTACAGTCTCAAGGCCAGGGTCCTCTCCTGGTTTTCAAGGCCTCAAATTTTCAGACCAAATCTCACCTATCCAAACTTAGTGTTTACATTTTTTCTACTCTAAGTGACCCAACTCCTTCTTACCTTTGTGTCTGTAGTTCTCCTTGCCTAGAATATTCTACCAGTATACTCCTTTACTTCCAAAATCTTATATATTCTTTAAGACCCAGCTCAAATATCAATCTACCTAAAACATTGCCAGACTAATCCAGCTTGATGACGGCTACTAGTTAACAGACTACTAATCTCCAGGCACTAAGTAAAGTCCTTTAAAGCCCCATAGATACTATTATTATTAAGTATCATGAACTTTGGTTTATAAGTAAGTAGACTGTGGCTCATGGATTTGAAATCTAGCAGATAGTAGAAGCAAATTTGATCTCATATCTGACTACAAAATCTAGTTCTTACATCTCTGTAAGGCTGCCCTAACAACGACCTCTTTTGCAACAAATATGTACTGCTATTTGTTTTATAAACTATAACATTTCTTACGATTCTGGGTCTATAATAGGCAGTGAATAAATTTTCAATAATTTGGTTACCTGTTCCAGAAACACATCATGTTGTACTGATTTTATATAAGGGGGTGCCTTACATAATTGATTTAATTACATTGGCATTTACATAACAGATCATATTTTAATAGATTCCCTGATATAACAAAACTTATACATTATTCAAAAACTATTAGACATAAGAGTTATTGTTTTCTTAATTCCAGGACTGTAATTTTTTTGGATTTTTATTTTAGAACTGGAATTTTCAGGGATATAATTTTTAAATTAAACAAAACAATTTGGTACATTAGCTCAGATTTGCACCATCAATAACACTTTTGCTTATGGCACTGAAAATGCTCCTTTTGTGAAGTGAAGGCCCAGAAGCTGAATGTAAAAAGACAGTTCAAATGATGATGAGATATCAAATGTCTCCTAAAGCATAGTTAAGGAAGGACTGAACTCTTCAATCACTCCCAGATGGTATATTTCCATATTAAATTCATTCAGAGATGGAGAAAATAGTTATCAGACCAGTTTTACTTTTACACCCGTCATAGGCACTTACTTTAATGGACATTTACTTTTATCCCTACCAATCATTTGTTAGGTCATGCCTTAGTATTAAAGCAGTTTTCAGGTTTAGTCAACATAGCCTAAAAGAACCACTGAAGTGAAAAGAAAACAGTTCCCACCCACATCTGTACTTTGCTTTGTAACCTCCATTTGTTCTTGCCCTTCCTCTTTTCTTTATAATACCATTGAAAGGCGGTATATAGCCCATTGTTAGCTGCATTCTACTTATAAATTAAATCCCTAAAACCTCTTGGCTCATTATCTAAAGAGTCAGATCCAGAATATTGGGTTTACTGTGACTATGTAATTTACTAGATTCGTATCTTCACTAAGCAATGTCGGAGTTTACATATGTTGGCAAAATTGTGAGAACAGTAACAATTATTTTAAAATTAGTTTTAAAATAATTCTAAAAAAGAATATGACTATAAGGGTGCTAGATGTTCAAACAGTGGTTTATCATGAACAGTTTATACCATAAACAGTTTCAGTGATCAGATGTCCAGCCAACTCAGTTGGCACTGTGACCTGATTTGAAACTTGGGTAGATGTTAATGGACATCCTTGATCTCTTGGGTGAGCACTAGTAATTGTCAAGAAGCACAGAGCAAATCAATGGCAAACATTTCTAAGGCTTCCAGTATGACAATCAGCTTTCCCTTACTATACTTTAGGAAGGAGGTAAATCCCACAAACTGTGCTAAGAAAGTCCTCAGATTGCCTGACAAGGTTTCATCTGGAAATGTAGGCATAGAGATTTGTTTTCGTAATGAAACTAATCCCAGTGGCAAAGGGTGATGTTCAAGGCTCCAGAACTAAAACATCAACAATATTTTTCCATTTGTTAGTTGCAAACTGTAAACAGATCTGTTCTCTCTCTTGAATGGAGAGAGAAAGTAGGTAGCTCTCAAGGGCTCACTCTGTCCTTGCCCTTTATTGCTTTTCTCATCTTGCTAGGCCTGCTAAAGCTACTCAAGCAACTAGAGGAACATTTGAGGTGGTGATGTGTGGATCTCTTGAAGTCTCTGATAAAAGGCGTTCATTCCTGTTTGAAAGGTGAAGAACAAAGTTCTCTCTTATTTCTGTGAATGGCTTAGAGGGAACAGGCTTCCGAGGCTCCTATGGACCTTGCCAGGGATGATCAGTATTTCTCTGCCCAAGTTTGGTTTGGTAGCATTTTAGAGAAGTGCAGAGTGATCACCACAGTACAATTTTCAATCACTAACTTTCTTAGGTGTCAAAAATTCATGACCCCTGTTAAATGTTAACAGTTGAGAGGAGATACAACTTAACAGCTTAACACTTTATTTCAGTGGTTCAAGATGCATTCCCCCACCTCCAACCCAACTAACAACATCAGCATTACCACATAATTTATAAGAAATGAAAATTTTCAGGTCCCATTCTAAGATTATTGCAATGAAATCTGGGGGCAGGTGGGACTCAGCTATCTGTGTTTTAACAAGCCTTCATGGACATTCTGATTCAGGCTCAATTTTGAGAATGTCTGCCACAGTCAATAGTCAGGCTAGTACTAAATTCCTAAGGTGAGCAATGAGGATTATATGGATATTCAAAGCTTGATGAAAAAGAAGAATATTTCATAGATCTATAGAATATACTATATCTATAGTATAGCGTATTTCTAGGATATAGTATAGAATACCTATAGGATACACTATATATCCAGAAACCAAGGATGTAAATGAGATATGTCATGTTGATCTCTATAAGAAGCATATTGTCTCAGACAAATTAACCTATAGCTGTTTAACACAAAGGTTATAATACAGGCCAATACAATGTCCTATAACCACACAGAGGAGAGCAAGTTTACTTGAGAAGGTTAGAGAAGGTTTTAAAGAAGTATAAAATACTGGCATGACTGAAGCTTTAGGATATGCCTGGCACTGTTGAAGAGCTTTATACATTTAACTCCTCAAGCATTTTCTTATCTCCTCATTTTACATGAAAAGGAATGGGATCTCAAAGAAGGTAAGAACAAACATTGGAAATCCATGCTCTTACTGTAGAGGGTGACTTGAACTAGGTCCTGAGGACTACACTGCGAACATGTGCAAAGGCAGTGACTAGCAAGCAATGGTTGGGGAGGGATGCTGGGCACGGTGAAGTTGAAACTCTAAAGTTGATGGGGTAGCCTGGGAAGGAGTCCATAAACAAGGTTAAGTAATATTATAAAGGACCTTTGTTTGTGGGCTTTTTTCCAGAGACAGTGAGAAACAAAATGGAGAATTCATGCTTTGGTGAATTCTTTTGTATAAACAGAAAATCTGAATCTGAAAGCCAGTGACATTTGTCATCACTCTATTCTGTTTCTGCTTCTCAAATTGTTGACCCCTGTGGCTGAACTCGGTACTCCTGTGCCTTGAGACTTGGGTCTTGTTCTCATCGTACTGAAATCTGAACCCAGGGCTTCTCCTAAATCCACAAGGGCCCCTCAGGTCTGTCACTATCTTGGAATAAGTTTGTCTGCATGGCCCAGTACCTTGAGATTTGTGATCTCATTTATCGGGGCTAAATTAATAGAAAAGACTGGGCAGGAGACTGGCAGGAGCGTGTGATTGCTACAATTAACTGAAATGCATTGTCATGAACAACATTATCCTTGGGTGTTGCTGACTTTAATTTCCCAGTAGTCTTTTCCTGAAGCAAAAAATAAAAAATAAAAAATTACCTCTTCACATTACAGAAATGTAAAGCTTGGCAACCCCTGGAAAACTAAAGAACAGAAAAATCATTTCAAATTAGACTTAAAAACACTTATATGTTCAGATAAAAATTCCTAAGTTGTTTACTCTCCTCACCCAGGAGGAAAGTAAAAAGATTATTTAATATTAGGCTATCTTACTTTTATAATAAGAAAGGCTATTTAATATTATCCTATGTTACTTTCATAATAATGACAAGCTGAAGCAGTATCCCCCGCTAGGCACAGGTTATAGTGTCAGAGGGACAGCATTTTAATGATGATGTCATTATTTATTAGCAATGTCACCTTGAGTAAATTACTCAGCCTTTCTACTCTGCCATTTCATCATTGTTTGTAAAAATGACTCAAAATAGTACTTCCCCTATAGGGTTGCTTTAAGTTTAAAATGAAGACAGCATTTAGAACTTGAGAACAATTTTCACTAAATAAAAGTTTGTTTTTGTTGTTGTTGCTATTATTAGCTAGAAAATAACAATACTTTTGTTAGTCAATTTAAGTTATTCTGCAATTTAAATTTTAAAGGTATCGAATAATAATTATGCAGTGATTTTTAATAAAATAACTTGGTAATATATTGTTCTAAAAGTTCTATAATAACTTTTTACTTTTATCTAGCAACATAAAAAGAACAATTTCATATGAATAAAGTATTTCTCTCCTTTTATCTTTTATTTTTTTTTCTAGGCTAGATGCAGTGGCATGATCTTGGCTCACTGCAACCTCCGCCTCCCGGGCTAAAGTGATTCTCCTGCCTTAGCCTCCTGAGTAGCTGGGATTATAGGCATGTGCCACCATGCCTGGCTAATTTTTGTAGTTTAGTAGAGACGATATTTCACCACATTGGCCAGGCTGATCTTGAACTCCTGACCTCAAGTGAACTGACTGCCTTGGCTTCCCACAGTGCTGGGATTACAGGTGTGAGCCACAGCACCTGGCCAAGGATTTCTCTCCTTTATAACATATGATCAATCCCTTCTTATGCAGTCTGAAAATAAATGTATATACTATTTCCATTGAAAATAAAGTAAGGAAAAATGATGTGAAAAAAACATTCACCATGATACCCAGAAGCACAGATTCATCATTATTACATGACTACTGAGAGAATGTTTTTTTTTTTTTAACAAGGACAACTTAGACAATTTCCCTAGGCTGCCCCAGAAACCATATTTTCATGACATGTCTTTTGGAACTTGCAATGGGGTTCAGGAACTCAGAATGGCAAGAAACCAAGAAACCTGGCATAAAATAAAACTAGTGTTCAGAAACTCACCTTATCTCCTTCTTCTACTTGGCAGAGTTCCTCCTCAGTTGCAGGATTAAAGACAGGAAATTTCTTGCCACTCACTGAATTGTGCCATTCATTGTTTATGAAGATCTGTAGAGATAAAGAGAAAATATGTAAAAAGGCACTTAAATATGCAGCGAATTTTGGAAGTTTTCATGAACTTTAAAGCATTTCACAATGCCTAAAAGAAACACATCTCTTTACCCCTCAAAACTTTTTGGCTGTTTAAGACATTTTGTGTTCACATGCATACACATGTACTAAAATGAAGTACATAATGCTTTTATGTTTAACCAAGCGATGCAGTCATTTCAACACTAGAAAATACATACTGGAGTAAACAAACTAGAGAACAATGATTTTACCTGAAATGGCCATGTATTTGAGGCAAAAGCAAAGGCTTTTGCGGGCTTGGTCTTTATTAATGATTGCTTCTATTTTCCACTTCAATTCAGAACATCCTCATTTTGGGCTACTGGTGATTTGGAATCATAAGAGACTATTTTCTAACCCTTTAATGTTTTAAAGATAAAAAAAATTTTTGCTAAAGAATTTTAAAAGAAATTCACTTAGAGAAAATTAGCTAGTGACGTTGTTTCACTGGCTTTTTAAAAGCATAGGTTTTATTCTCCTCAGATTACCTGGTAATTTCTTTGTCCTCAGATAAAATCAGGAACAAGATTTCTCCATGATAACTATGAAAAAGAGGCATGCAACTGAAGAAACAGTAGGAAATATGGAATTTTGTCTGTGTGTGCCATAAGATAATAGAAATATTTAAAAGCCTCAGTAAGTCATTTAAAACATCTCAGTTTCGGCTTCCATGTCACTGAATTTGCCTTTTCTTGAGGAGCCAGTTTTGACATTTCTTATTATTTAAAATATGAAAACAATCATAAATACAGTATTGGATAGTATATATTATAACTCCCTGTTAGACTTATGACAAAATAGACTAGTTTATTGGATTTTGAATCAGAGGTAGCTAATATAGAGAGTAAAGGAAGGTGACATATGTGCTGGGCTGATAACATGTATGCCAATTCAGACATCCCTTCTTACTTGGTATTTAAAGATAAATCATTAATAGTTCAACCCTGAGGGAGAATGTAATGAAACACTCCTCCAAGGTTTAAATTAGCTACTATGCTAAATGAAAATTACTTATTTACTAAAAATTTGCCAGTGATCACTAGCATAGCTTAAAATTCTATCAGAGTAATAAAATGTATATTACTGTGTATCCCTAAATGCTTGAATATAATTCATTCTATATTCTGTGATTTATTATTTAGACAAAAAATATTTCCCTGTTCTCCTATACTTCCATTGAACAATGTGTCACTTTTTAATTAGTCATTTCTAAGCGGCTGCCTTCCTTCAAGGACTATGTCCAGTTTTCTGGTTTATCTTCAGTGTCCAACACAATCTCAACCCTCAAACGATTTTAGCCTCAGTAAAAAATTCTTGAATAACTAACTTAATTGAATCAAAGATCTACGATCCATCAACTACTCATGGATAAGATCTATAATATTCTGTAAATGAATATGACACATGATTTTCTACAAAATGGAAAAGAGGATAAGCCTCCTTGTTTGCCCATTCATGCCAATATAATTATCTATACAAAAAAAACCAGAATTACAGATTTATCCTGTATAGTTAGAGGTGTTCAAAGGAATTGTAGTGCTATACTGAAATTGATGGTAAAAACACACGGACATGGCTAAATAAAGGGGAAAGGGGCCCAAAACTGTTCAGATGAAGAGACTAGATGTGCAAAAATACATATATAGGGGCATAAGAAAAATGGAAAAAGTATCAAGAAACCCTATCAGATTACAGAAACAAGATTAATTGAATACAGATGAAGACCATAAAATTCACTATATTATTTTTTGGGAAAAAGCACTGGGCTCTTAGATCAACTTGAGGAAACATAAATTCAGATGAAAGTGCTGATTTGCCCAATGTTTCTTAGAGTTGATCAACACTCTAGCTATCAGAAACACATTTTACAGAATCCCATAATTATTCCTAGAGTGTTTCCATTTATGCCCTTATGGCTTAGTATTTTTCTTCCCAAGGGATGTCTGGGAAAGAACTTAATCAACCTGTCCTCAATTCAGCTCACTGGCATCTCTAGCTTTATGTTGCTCTCACCCCAAAGTTCTAAAGCTTGCTCATGCACACTGTCCCCCAGCACACTATTCCTCTCACACATACTTTCCTTTTGTTAATGACACAGATAATCCCTAGGTACCCTTGTGTATCACTTTGTTCTATAAAATTATAAAAAAGTGTTCCCTGTTCTCTTGGCCCCCTACCTCTGCCTAAGTAAAATTTAATTTTCTCCTTGTCATCGTAATCTTCCTCAGATTCTGTCTACAGCCCTCCTCAGAATACTTTAGTGATTCTCTATTGTCAGACTGCTTAACATGGCAGTAGAGGTGGTTAACGATCTTGTCCCAACATACTTTTTCAGTCTTTTGCTCTACCATTCCCTCAGTTTACACTTTGTTCCAGCCTCATTCTACTGCCTCAAACACCTTGCCATTTTTTGCAGCATACTTTTATTCACACTGTTCTTTAGACTAGAGTTCCACTATTTTATTCTATTTTTACTTCAAATTCTAGCTTACTATGCCATCTCCTCATGAAGATTTCATTAGTTGCTCCAATTGAATTTCATCTCTTTTTTATTCTTTCCAACATAACATGTTAGTATCCTACTGATAAGTTACTTATGTTCTGCTTTGTGTTCATGTTAGATATATATGTATCAGCCCAGGAAATTCCAAACAAAAAACTAACGATACTGTGGTACCTGCCGTAGATTTTTAAATCAGTCTTCCAAAACCTGCATCAGATTTATTCGCTTACTAATTCTGCCTTCTCTCTGCCCTAAAGAGTGTATAGCAGCCTTAGATTTTGTACCTCTAAGGGAATACAGATCTCATTCTGGCAGAGTTATACCTAGAATTTCACCCTTCTACAATGTAATTTCATTAAAAGTAAAATAAAACAACATACAGAATCAATTACATTTTGCTAGACCTGTGGTCAGAGTTTCTAGTTCTCGCCTGAGTCCTCTTATCCTTAGGTCTGTGATAATCTGTGGTTTCAAGTTCTCAATAATATGCTCTCAATATATTATAGCTTATTTTACTCTCTTTACATACCTTTTGGTAAAAGAATTGTTACAATGTGTATGTACCATCTAGAGCCATGATCAGAACTTGTATCTAAGCTGTACATAAAACTGCCACTTCAGATTAAAGCCAGTGAATATTTTGTAAATGAGCATTGACCTAAAGTGAAAACACACGTTTATCTGGCAGCCCACAGGCAACTAAAGAGATCAGCTGTAGAGGATCCCAAATTACCAGCACTGTTCTCCATTATTCAGTTTTAACCTTTAATACAGGAGAGCACTGTGAGCTCAATATGTGTTTGAACTTGTGCTTACATTTATATAATCCTGATTAGGAACTTTTGTTTTATCAGAAAAGTGTTTGTCACATAATGAGTAAATACCTGAGACATACCCTGGAAGTTACTATGGGAAAATGAGAGATAAGTTAGCCATGGTCCCTGCTCTCAAGGGCTTATAATCTAATTTCATATCAATATCAGCCAGTAAAGAATTAAAGGCTGTAGAGCAAAATGGCCAAAGCAGTGGTGTTGTCAATAAATGGTGTAGAGGGGCACAGGCTGGAAGAATGCTTCTTTAGAGGATGAGACTGGATTGTTAGAAGGGAAAAAAAGAGTAAGGAGGGACAAATCTTTGGAGGTTCATAACACAGTAAACAGAGCAGCTCCCAACAGAATGGAGTTCCAGTGGACACAAGTCACAGACAAGGCCTGACAGTGAAAATAAAGTCAGTTTGTGGTAGATCCTGGTCCCCAGAGTAAGAAGTTTGGGCTCTATTCTGGATATAAAAAGGGAGAGACCAGATCAAATGGATACATAGGAATACTGATTTTAAAGTACCCCAAACTGATTTGAAGTAGGCCAACCAGAGTCCAGGAGATTAGCCCAGAGACTACTTTCATAATCCTATCATAAGGTCACAAGATTTTGGAGGAGAGTGATGTAATAGTGCAGTCTACAAATTATGAATTATGCACATTCTCCCACAAACAGAGGCATTTCAGCATGAAAAGAGAACTGGGCATAGGTAATGTGATGACCTAGATTGTTAGAAGGCCAGGTATTGCACAGCCTTTTTCTTCCCCTTAGCTACAGATAATTTATTCATAGGACAGACCTCAAATACTTTTCTTTTTTAATTATAGGAGCTTTACTTTTGGCATTTGGCTTCCAGCTAACTGTGACCAAACCAAATGTTTTGTATAATCACTGTTCCTGTAGTTATATTTAATGGTTATATGGAGAAGTCTAGGCTAATGAATGTTTGTTATCATAATTATAAAATCTACATTAGGCTTGTTGAAATGTTCTATAATGGTGACAATCTTATTTTCCTTTTGTTGTTTGCCTTTAGCAAGCTTAGAGAAAAAGAGATGGTACTATAAAAGTAAAATATTCTTGGGTTCTATGTAACCATTATATATTAACTCAATTCTAATTATGAATTTTGGGCTTAGGTTACTTTTGAGTAATATATATGTAAAGTAAACATCAACTTTGAGTTTGCAATATTGATTGGAAATTATAAATGCCTATGCATACTCTTGGACTTCAAGTACTTTTTTATATGGGGAAGCAATCAATAGAAATGTTGAGGCAACTTAGAAATTGATTTTTACACTTTAGATTTTAGATATGCCAGATTTTAAGAAATGCATCATATTACCTTTCATAAACAAGTAGCCATTTTCTGGATTCAGTTGGTGTCCAAGAATTAGTCATAATTTTGAAAAAAAAATTGTCTTTCCAGAGCAAAAGTTATTATGTCTTAATGTTCTATGTATAAAGCTACAATTCTAAATAAATAAGCACTTTTCTCAAAATATTTCTGGCTTAGATAAACCTAGATTTGACTAGTGGGCAAAATAAAGCCCTATTAACCTTATCTGCTGATATGAGATTTTGGAGGCTGTGGGCTAAAGAGCCCCTGATTTCTTGAAAAAGATACTCAGAGCACCTTAAATTAATATTATCTCATCAGGGCAGCAACTGGGCCAGCAGCTCTAGACCCTGTAAGGGAAGCCAATACTTTCTTGGTGGGAGAGAGATTTTAATGATCACATTTTCAAAGCACAAAGGATTTCTTTTAAGATTTTCCAAAGGAGAGGGAGGGTGATGAGAGTCTCCATTTGATGTCACCCACGTGGATTTTCAAACCTGAGGGCTGAGTCACAGCATAGGGTGCATGGGTGGTGGTGTGAACCTGTGGAGAGTGGTTTGTACTGTAAATGTGTCAACGTTTCCTCAGCTTCGGAACCTACCAAAGTACTAAAGGCCGCTGGGAGTCTGGGAGAATGAGATCAGGGATGAATAATGAGGAGGAGAGACTGAACAAAAGTCAGGTGGGGTGTTAAACATTTAAAATAATCAAAGCTGGATCTCTGGCAACTACTTTCCACCCTAACCCTGAGGCAGCAAAGCAAAATGTTGAGACTTAAAGTCAAAAAATGTAAAAGGAAATTAAGGAGGAAATAACAAAGGGGAGGAAAATTTTTAACTGCAAAGGAATGAAAACAAAATGAGAGAATGACCAAAACAAAAATAGGAGAAATAAAAGTTTCCTTTCATTTGTTTTAAATTATAGTCTGACTTTAGCAACATGAGTATATATGCTTTTTACTTTTGTTTTGTTTTGCAAAACCCCTTCAGCCTTTTCAATTCAGTCAGGGAAAGAGAAACGATGACACAGCATTTGTTTTGAGCCACACCATCACTGTGTCCTACAGATGACAGCAATACTTGTCAGCAAGTTCTGTACATCATATATTTTCTGTCTCAAAGAGGTACAATGTAGAAGTGATAGAAAGTTCTGTCCATATTTAGCAGTGTCAAGACCCGGTAAGCCCTCTTCCTTTTAAAAGAATGCCAAATATAAAGCATAATTCAGTAGTTTATTTGCATTCCTTTGAATACAAATTTTTGATGTCTGAAAAAGTATTGATAGAGCAGTGGAAATAGTCAGGTAATGGGACCTGGGTCGGGGGAGGGAACAGTTCAGGCAAAGTTTTTAGAGATGTGAGATTTGTGCAAATGTCCCAGTGAACAAATTTCCATTAGCAATTCCAACATTACAATGAATCGGGTAGAGATAATATCAGAAAATCAAATATTAGCAACATTTCACATCCCTCTCAAGCAATGCTTTTATGTTTGTGGAAACTTTTGCTATGTACATCTACACACACACACACACACACTTACCCAAAACATGTCAGTGTCAGGAAAACCAGTATTGTACAACATTTACTTTCCTGATTTATTAGATTTTAATTGTTTGTGAAGCAATCCTTGCTCAAATTCTTTTGAACATGGCTCTACCTTGTCACTTACATTTGGTAACCATGTAATGTATCCCCTGGCTATAGTTCTAATAGCATCACGATAAATCAAACCAAACTGCACCACCACCACCATCCCAAGCCAGATAACTGCTATTTTCAGATATCTTCATTGGATGTCTGTATTTCTATGAGAGTTATTTTATGCCGATTTGCATCATATCATCCTGGAGATCATCCATGCCATTTCAAAGTCATTACCTTTACTTTGGGTTGGTCTTCAAAAAGTTATTTTTCATAGTCTCTAAGAGTGTTTCCCTCATTCTGGCAAGTATGTAGTGACAAATTCAATAGGTGAAGTCCCAGTTACAAAGTTATATAAACAGTTGTACTGAGAGTCCTTATGAAATGGGGACAATACCCTCTCTTAGGACATGTGTCCTTTACTTAAGAATTGTTGATTACATTTTCTTACAGTCAGGCAGGTGCCAGCGAACAAACAACTTGCCAAGATAGCAGTCCTCAGAAATGAGCTAAGATACTGCATTCTAAATATTAATAAGTGATTATCTCCCATGAGTAAAATCAATGATTGATTCTGTCACTGGTTTGTGACCATGAGCCTGTTTCTGCTTGGCTCTGGCACTTTCTGAAGGGAAAGGTTCTGACGTGGCTGAGTGTGAGTTTCTGGGAGAAACTGGCAGCTTGATCCTAAAGTATCTGGAAGGTGGTTGCTGCATGTGAAGTTATAAGGCTCACTCACCTAAAACTTTTAGACCTGTGCTGCTTGTCAACAGACATTTTGGTAGCATCAGCAAAAGTTGAAAGACTGTTAAGAATACAGAATTTCAGACCTCATCCCAGATCTATTCTGTCAATCAGGATAAGGAATGAATGATAAAAATGTAATAATAAGTGTGAAAACAGTTGTTAGAGCTAATTGGGAAAGGCGGATAATACTTTCTTCTCTTAGGATATTTGTTGTTTACTTCAGATTTTTTTTTTGTTTAGGTTTTCTTGAGTGAATTCTAGTACTACTGGTTTTGATATTTAAGGAAAAAAGGATATCATGTGGGAAAGCATCAGATCCAAGATAAAAAGATTCAGAATCCAGTTTATTCTGCTTTTGCATTTTAAGAGCTATGTGACCTTAAGTTAGTCATGCTCTCTGAGCTCAGCCTCCTCATCTTTGAAATGGGACCCTGGTAACATCTTTTCTAGCTCCTCCCAGTGGTTAATTATGAACCTCAAATGAGAAAAAACGTGAAATCAGTTTTGAACTGTGGCAAGCAATATAAATATAAATATCACTTACATTGAGAACAGAATGATTGGATCATTTTAGGAGTCATCTTGGGAAAGAGAATCAAGAAGAGAAGGGACCAAGTAGTTAATAAGTGCCAGCCACATTCCTCAAATTACCTCACTTAATTCTCACCCCTACTTTCCAAGGTAGTTACTCTCATTCCCAATTCACAGACAGAGGAAACGAAGCTCCAGGGAATGAGAAGCTTGGCCAACATCATATAATTAAATATGTAGAATAGCTGAAAATTGAAGCCAGGTTTAGCTTGTTCAATCACTGTACCTTGCAGCCAGTCAGCTATTTTTTCACCTGCTTCCAAGCCCAAAGCAAACAAAATATTGCTTTAGTTAGAAGGAAGTTAAAAACATTTCCCAAGTGAAAGCAGCATCACAGCACAATCAGCTTTGCCTTGAACATAAGTCCTTTCCTGTTTTAAGCACCCCTCAGTGATTTCCCTCAAATAAAATCCACCAGCCAATCTGGCCCCAGCCTGTTTTTCCGTTTCATTTCATCCATTCTCTCCCTTACTCACTTTACTCCAGCCAGATTAGCCTGTGGATAGTTCTTTAAGCATAACATCCTTGTGTCCTCAGGGTCTTTGCATGTAGTGTGACCTCTGGATCTTTGTTTTTACTCACTCTTGGCCGCCACATTCTCTATATCCCTCAGGCTTACTTTTAAAGTGCCTTCCTTAAAGGCTCCCTTCCTTAAAGGCTCCCTTCCTAAAAATCCTCATCAAAAGCTCTTCTCCTCATATTCTCTCAGATTTCCATTATCTTCCTTCAAACATTTATCATCATTTCTGAATTAAGTATTCTCTTATTTTTTGCTCCACACTGTTCCATACACCTTACAGGAATAGAAGCTCCATGAGACATGAATCATATTGGCCTTCTTATATCATGAGACCTAGCATAGGGCAGTCATTCAAGACCTTGTTATAAGAGGAAGGGAAATATGGGAGAAAGGAAAAGCAAAAGGGAGAAACAAGTAAATGGGACAAAGGAAGTATTTGGAATTTGGTTGTTGTAAGAATTTAAAGACAAAATTTAAAGCTGAATTTGTTTGTTGTCAGAATTTAAAGAAAAAATCATGGGGGGAAAAAAGCACTTCAAATCGTGCCTGGAATATATTATTCAATGATTCATAACTCTTCTCCATTGAAAATATCTCTTTAACCCAGAAGAGTTAAGCAAACCAGAAATCTAGGAGAGCAATCTCCTACTCTAAGCAAAATTGATTCCACAGGAGTTGAAGAAATGTAGTTCACACAGGCATTTCACATCTACGTCAAAGTCCTCTGCCTCATAGCCTCTCTCAGCCCAAACGTCACATTTTCAATAAAAGCAGAAAAACTGTTTCCTTCCAATTTTCCCTACTGTTCTCTTTTTCTAAGTTGGCTACAAACTTTCTCCTGATGGCCTGTGCACAGCTGAGCAGCAGCTGGAAAGGCCATGGTAATCAGCAATGGGCAAATGAAAGTCAGAATGAAGAAGGATACAATTGGATTCTGGCAACTCTGTCCCAGAGTAGTGGAATTGACCTTAGACAAGTCACTTGCTAGTGTGATAGCTCACACTGCCAGCATTGGAAGTCTAGCTTTGTCACTTACTTGCTGTATAACTTTAGTAAGTTACATAGCTGCTCTGTTCCTCAGTTCCCTCAACTGTGAAACAGGAATAATAACACCCTCATAGGGTTATTATAAGGATTAAATAAAATCATTGTCAAGAACTTAACTAGTCGCTAGCAGAGTAAGCACAATAAATTTTACCTATAATTATTTATTGTGTGTGTGTTTGTGTATATATGTGTAAAATGTCATTAGCTGATGAAGATCTCTTGTAGCATGAACAAACTATGGTTTAATGAGTTAAACACTTTGGGGTTTGAATTCTGTCTGAGAATGTTTGTCTTCTTGAATTTCCTATTTCCTTCTTTTTAAAAAAGAAAAAGAAAAAGATAAAACAACAGTATTGTGAAGGGAGAATGGCAAACAAAGTTACCAAATTCTGTAAGAGAAAATTTTTGATCCCTAAAATCCTGAAAGACCCTTGGAACTTCACTCTGATGCAATCTTTGTCAGATGGAACTTGACTGAACAAGAAAGATTGACAGAAAAGCTAGGAGAAGACATGAGGGATACTTGTGGGAAACAGGTCTAAGAAAGGTTGGGTAAAAGAGAAAATTCTGGCAAAACTGGAAAGGATTCAGAAAAACAGGACTAGGATCACTAACATTAAATCATGTCCCATGTGCCAGGCATTATTTCAAGTGCTTTGTATGCATGAAGTTCATTTAATATTTTCATCCACCTTAGAAAATAGGTGCGTTATCATCCCCATTTTAAACATAAGAAAACCAAGGCAGAGGGAGGTAATGTAGTTTGCCCAATGATCACATAACTTTCAAAGAAGCTCTTCATTTAAAGGCTCAATAAAATGGAAAATGCGGGGTTCATTTAGACTTGGAAAGGGGAGGAATGAGGATAAGGATGGGATGTGAGTTCATATCAAGAATTTATAATGATGTTTTTGAGGTTTTAAATTCCAAAAGTTTTTGTATAGTTTCAGAAAACATTTCTTAAACTCTGATCTCTCTTTAATCTACCCCAACAAAGAAGTAATCAGACTGTACTAGAAAATAAGTCATAAAAAGATATGCATCAATAAATTCTTTTGTTTGGATGAAAAACAGTACCAAGCTTGAGAGTATGTAGCTTTTCTATCATAGTTGTACTATTTTTTTTTGTAACTCAACCCTGTCTCTTTCCTCCAACTTGCCCTAACAACCAATATACTTCTAGTTGTAATTTAAAAAGGACATTAAAATAGTAATAGAAAAATAACACAAGAGTTTAGGGGCTAGTAATTGAAGATAATTTCTCAGACACTATAAACTGCTTGCTTACTTGGTTTGTAACCAGGGAACTTATGATAGTTAATAATCATCATTTTTTTAACTCCTCTTGTAAGTGCAAATTCAATCCAATTCTTCACTGGGACATAGTAAAAAAAAAATGCAAAGGCATTTGAAAATGCTCACCCATTTAGATTTAATTACATACATAACTGGTGTCCTCCCAAGTGTGAAAATGCTATAACCAATAAATCAAACAATAAAATTTATCTGTGCAGAACAGATTTATATAGAAGATGCATGAGAAATCAAAACTCACTGACTTGTTTTGGGTAATTTTACCCAGAAAAGTTCTTAAACCCAGAGCAAAATGCCTGCTCTTTGAATCTTGCCTTCTTTTGGACACTTAGGTCAGTCATTTTCCCTAGAGGTGAGTTGTTGCACAGTGACTTTGAAGTGAACAGGTTTCAATCTCAAAATCATCTCTGTGTTAAGGGATCATTAGATCTGTGCCTGTATGTTAGATTTTAAGGATGTTAGATTTTAAGGACCATCTCATTTGTCTAGTACTGCTTCTTACATGGTTAATTAGTGATTACTAAGTGAAGCTTAATTCAGCAGGAAAATCACTTACATTAGAGCTTCCTTGAAATACACACAAGGAAGACTTTGCAAACTTCTGCAAAGCCAAAGGAGTGAGGAGACAGGGACATCCAGACTACCAAAATATCTTCCTAGGTAGTATCATTAAAAAAACCACAAAATTACCATTAATAATAGTAATAGAATAAGCATTGCCAACAATTTTGAGCTTCACGAAGCGTATTTTTAAATGTACCTACTTTGAATTGAAATCCCTTGGGAGTGACAAACTTGGAATAAGAAAATGAGGGAGACTATTGCGGTTTTTTTGGGCATACCTTGCCAGATGTAAATTGTTTGAGGGTATGGATTCACATGTTACCATTTGTAGTAAAATTAAATGGAAAAATCTTTCCCCTTTAATAAAACCTCATGATAACAATACATTAAAATACACTTCATAGCTGCTGGTCAACCATGTTAAAGCACAATCTGATCTCTGCTGACACTTTCCTGAGGAAAAGAGCCAATCAGCTGAGCAACTTCCTCATTCGTTGTGCTTTATGAAAATGAAAATGCAATAGACCTTAGGATTTCAAAACCATCCACATTGCAAGTAAGGAAATAAATGTATAACAGCGGGGACTTTCACTTTATCATTAAATTATAATGCCCTTTGTTTTTCTGTTGGCTAATTCAGACAGCAAAATGGCTCTTGCTTTAGTTGCCAGAGTTAATTTCTTACCATACTTTCTGCATCACACCATAAAGATAACTTTAAGTAATTCTGGTTAGACCGTGTTTTATTTGTTTGTTTGTTCTGGAGTTCTAGGATCTGACAGGAAAGCAGTGTGAAACAGACAAAGTTCAGAGTTACTCTCAGAATGACTCAAGCAGGATCCATTTCCTAGTTCCCCCTAGCTGCGGATTTTAAAGTCTGGATCTAGCTCCTGTTCTTGTTTCTCTAAATATTTATCAGTTAACAATTACATATCTTCTCCAATGGCAACAAACGTGGCTGAAGGAATAATGCTTTTCTCCCCCCCAAATATGCAAAATAATGCAAGTCCATCTGAAGTTTTTTGAATCAATTATCAGACTCAAGTCCCCCTATTTTAACACTCATTTTATTAGACATATCGGAGAGTTACGTTATGTCAGTATGCTCTCTTTCTCCTTGTTTGCTTTCTATTGTTTCCCACTCGTTTGGTTCTTTCCAGTAAGTTTCTCTAGTGAGTATTTTGCTATCTTATCACACGTGCCGGCTATACTGAAGTTAATAGAACTGCTTAGTAAAGTCCTCTGAATCCTGGTGTAAGAGTCCTTTCACACAGAAGAGAATTCCTTTCACTTGGAAATATTTTAAGGATAAATTTATGAAGGATAGTCTGATATGATTTAGATCATATTTGATCAGGGCACTAAACCAAGACCTGCATTTTGCATGCCTTTTATTTTTATGTTTGCAAAGGGCTCTTTACACAAGTTTACTTAAATTGACCTTTTAGGCTTTAAATAAATGTAGTTTTTGCAAACCCGAGTCAAAGCAGGAAATCTAAGTTGTACTCACCTTAGTATACTGAATCTTCAAATCAGTGAGTAGTGCAGGTAAGTCTGGCACAACGGAGGATGACATTTCTGATTCGGCTCCTGGAACACAGGTGACTGGCTCAGCAATTAGGTTCTGATAGAGCACTTGGCTTTATTTGTTCCTTTTTATCTGCACGGGCTAAAGTTTATTTGCATACTCGGATACGATTGGATGAACAAACTCAGAGCAAAAAAAAAAAAAAAGAAAACGACACTACTTATTTGTAACACCTAGGGCAGGAAGCCTTTGACTTTAAACTTAAATCCTTAAGAAACCAGTGCTCCAGCATCGAAGTTGCATCTGGAGACAGTGCACTATTTGCAGATGAATTAATTTACAAAGCCGAAACCTGTGATAAGGGTATGCAGCAGCTGCTCTGGCCACTAAGGCCAGTTATTATTTTTTTTGACTTTTTATGCTTTTTAATGCTACTATGTAACTTTCTGTTCTCTGACTGATTTGGAATCAGAGAATTTGAGGATTGAAAAGAGTTTAAAAGGGCACCTGTTCTCAGCAGAAGCTGATGAGGAGAGAATCCTGGCCAGGTGTCTTCAGTACAAGGCTTTCAGGAAATCAGTCCATCTCCCGGAAAATCAGGGTGCTATTTGGGGAAGAAAGGCTTTCTATCTACACCATGCACTAAGTTAGTTTTAAAATATCATGTGTATTTTCAGTGCTGGGTAAGTAGACCTAATGTGATTTCAGATGCCCTAAATTATCTTTATTTTCTATATGTGAACAGAAAAGCCAGTAGGACTTTTAGGAAATTCGGAACATACTGTCACAAACAATCACCACAATTAGAAATATGGCAATATCATCTGTTAAAACTCATTTGAAATGAAAGTAACCCTGGTTTTGGAAGTTGTCTGTATTTATGAATATAGGCAGTGTACAAAGTGTAAATTTAAGTAGGGCTTCAAAATAATTCAAGTTCTTTAGTGTTTAGCTGAAGGACAATCTGTTAAACAGTGTTACTCCCATTTTAAGTACAATACTTTATTGTGTTGTAGCTCTAGCAAACATTACAATAGGAATAAGATAGAATACTTTGGATAGTCTGATTATGAAGAATTAACTGATTTTTTTTTCTAATGAAACTTGCCAGTCCCCTTGAATATGGGACTTACAAATAGGACTTACCAAAAATTTCTAAAAAGTTTGCCCAAATCAGGTGCATTACTTGTTTCTCTTTCTACCCTCATTTGATATCTCCATTTTAGAAACACAGAGAGGGTGAGTATCTTACTTATTATGGTCACAGATCTATTAGTGCAAGACCAGAATGTCTTTTCAGGCCAGTCTGACTCCCACACCTGGACTTTTATTTCTGTTCATTATTTTTGCCCTCTATCCACAAGAGAATTCCTATATGGGATCAAGAGTCAACTGCTTTGGTTTTCTCGGTGAATAGTCACCCTTACAGGCATTTAAGCATAAGTTTTTATTCATATAAGACAAGGGCTTGCAAACTTTTTCCGTAAATATTTTCAGCCTCTGGGGTGGATGGTTTTTGATATAATTTACTTGACTCTGCTTAAAAGAAACTGTAGACGATAGGTAAATTAATGGGTGTAGTTGTTTTCCTATAGAACTTTATTTACAAAAACAGAAGGAAGGCTAGATTTGGTGCACGGGGCCAACTCCCTAGATTCTAAGGCAGTATCATTCCCAATGCCTTTGACTTCTCCGTGTCTCATGCTTGAAGACCAGGTAGAAACTTCTGTGTTCTTTCAACATTTCTCTTTCTATTTCTTTCTTTTTGGAAAATCTAATTGTTTTCTCTCTCAAAAATGTGTTTTGAGTTAAATGCACAATTACACAACAGCTGTTACATAACTTGAGAGTGGTGCTCCAGCCATGCCCAAACAGCTGTGTTTTGCTGCTTTCTTCTCCCAGAGTCACAGTTGTTTGTGGATTCAAATACTTATTTATTTGATGTCCAGGCGATGAAAGCTCAAGGCTTCATAACACACTTGGCTTGTCATCTCATTTCTTATATGATCATTTTCAAAGGTATTTTATTGGATAATTATGTAAGAACAATCCCTTTATTCCAGGCATTACTGAATGTAGGCAAAAGGAGTTGCTTTGGAGACAGGTTACCACACCTGCCCATTTAATTTCAGCAAATATTTACTAAGTATCATTTATGCATCTGTAATTCTTCAGCCCTAACCTCACTTGAGCAGATCTTTTCTGCCTAGAAACCACAGGGCCTGAGACTTATATATTTGAGGTAAGCATCATCCTGCCCTGAGAGCTTATTTTGTAGAATAGCATATTTCTGGGAGTGGCTGCATATGAGTAAAATATTTCATTAGACTTCTATCCCTTATAGAGGAAAAAAATGGCTTTAGTGAGAACCTAGGGGCCATGGTTGCACATTTTAGGACTGGACCCAGAGTTGTACATTTTTATTGCATGCCAGGACTCCAGCAGAGGAGAAGCTGGTCCTCTAACTTGAGGGTATTAGACAAAGGATGTTTAATCTTCTTTTTCCTTCTTAGGAACAAACTAAATACACACACACACACACACACACACACACACACACACTCTCACGGGTGCACACACATGAACACGGAGAAACAAGAAATATAAGAGGATAGTTTATCACTTGAATGTGACTTCTCTAGCCCTTCGTGAAAGCTTTAATTATACCAACAAACATGTAGATTATGACTTCAACCATTCTTGAAAGTACTCTCTCATTTTACAATAAACATCTCCAGAACTTCATCTAATCCTCACTTACTGAAAAGATAAAAGGAGCCTAATCTGCCACCCACATGAGTGCTTGAAATAAAAAAAAAAAGTTGTTGAAAAAAGTCATATGATGAATTAAAAATAGCTTCTGCAATGGACTGAATGTTTTTGTCCAGTCACAATGCATATGCTGAAATCCTAACCTCCAATGTGATGGTATTAGGAAATCGGGCCTTTGGGAGGTATATTAGTCAATTCTCATACTGCTAATAAAGACGTGCCTGAGACTGGGTAATTCATAAAGGAAAGAGGTTTAATTGACTCACAGCTGAGGCTGGGGAGGCCTCGGAAAACTTATAATCATGGCAGAAGTGGAAGCAAACACGTCCTTCTTCACATGACAGCAGCAAGGAGAAGTGCTCAGCAAAAGCGGGGAAAAGCCCCTTATAAAACCATCAGATCTCATAAAAACAAACTAACATGACAGCAGCATGAGGGTAAACCTCCTGTTATGATTAAATTACCTCCCAGCAGGTCCCTCCCATGACATGTGGGGATAATGGGAACTACAATTTAGGGTGAGACTTGGGTGTGGACACAGAGCCAAACCATATTAGGAGGTAATGAGATTATGAAGGTAGGACCCTCATGAATGGTATCAGTGCTTTTATAAAAGGGACTCCAGAGAGATCTCTTGCTGTTGTTGCCATGTGAGGATGCAATGAGAAGTTGGCAATCTGCAACCCCAGAGAGGGCTCTCACCAGAACCCAACCATGCTGGCACCCTCATTTCAGACTTCAAGCTTCCAGAACTGTGAGAAAATAATGGCTGTTGCTTACATGTCACCCAGTCTATAGTATTTTTGTTATAGCAGCCTGAATGAACTAAGACTGCTTCTTTTCGTATTTCCTGATTTCCAAATCCTGGAACCATTTATTGAAGGTGAACCTCTCCTACTCCAGTTACATGACCACTCACCTATCTATCCTCTGTTGCCTTAGCATGTCTGCATGTGTCTGCCTGTTGATAGACCTAGCAAGATATCTGTCCCTATGATTTTAATTACTACATTTTTAGCAGATACCACATTGCTCTTATGCTTATTTGAGTCTTCATAATTTGGGAAAAGTGAATCTTGTATGTAGTGAGAGAGTCTGTGCTTAGTTGGCAAGTTGATGTTAAAAATGGAAGTGGAAGGCAGAATTTAAGTATATGAACATATGTATTTGTTGGCTAATTTCTGTTCACATGCCATTCTTCTTTAATTAGAATTTCCTCACCTCTGATTTCTTCTGCTCTTTACATATCCCTTTATTGTTTTTCTCCTTGGCTTGTGTTACTGAGATAGGAGAGATGCCCCTCTTATCCAGTCTAATCAGACACTAACTGATTAGTAAGGTCACTAAAACGTACATTAAAGCCTCTGTAAGATAATTATTTGGGTTTAAATAGGTTTTTGCTAAACCTTATGGGTTGAGGCCATTTCTTGGAACAGGATTTGCTGCTTGGAATTTGAAATAATCTTGGATAAATAGTGCTTGTAGTGTTTTGTCTGCAGTTTCCAGTTTGTTTCTTTAATGTGGAGAGAGAAAGACATGAAAGACATCAATGAGTCAATCCAAAAGTAGACTACTTTGAGATCTCCACATTTTTTTCCATTTTTAAAAATAATTCTCATGCAGATTATCCAAAAATGTATTTATAAATTTGATAATATTGTTTATAATGTATTCAGTTTAGTTTTCATATAAATAACTTTTCTTACCACCTGTGCCCTGGCAATTAATCAATATTTTAAGTAAGATGTTTTGATGCTGGCTTTGAAGCTGTTAAAGGGGACCAAAAGCCAAGGAATTGAAAAATAAAGCTCTATAAGCTGGAAAAGATGACAACGGATTCTTTCCTAGAATCTCTGGAGAGAGGCTGACATGTCCACTCCTTTGATATTGACCGGTGAAACTGATTTCAGATCTCTAAAATTGTTGTTTTAAACCACCAGGTTTATAACTGTTACAGCAGCCATCGGAAACTAGTGCACTAATCAATGAAAGTTCAAGTTCATAGATGCCAAAATGTATGTTATCATTGGTCATTCATGTCATTCAGGTTTATTGATACTATCTAAATATTATCATTTAAATAAAGATAAGCTTTCTATCTGTACCTTATAATGAAAAACGAATCAGTCGTTTTATCTATCTATATATCTTTTTTGTAAAGATGGGGAAAAGGTTTATTTGGCTCATGTTTCTGCAGGCTGCATCAGTATGGCACCAGCATCTGCTCAGCTTTGGTGATGTCTCAGGAAGATTTTACTCATGGCAAAAGACAAAGAGGGAGCAGATATGTCACACAGAGAGAGAGGGAGCAAGAGAGAAGGGAAAGTGTCAGGCTCTTACATAACCAGCTCTCCTGTAAATTTATTACCATGGGGAGGGCACCAAGTCATTCATGAGGAATCCACCTGCATGATACAAACACCTTCCACTAGGCCCCACCTTCAACACTGGAGAGTACATTTCAGCATGAGATTTATAGGTGACAAACATCCATACTATATTATTCTGCCCTAGGCCCCCCAAATCTTATATTCTTCTCACATTGCAAAATACAATCATTCCTTTCCAATAATCCTCCAAACTCTTAGCTTGTTCCAGTGTCAAAAGTTCAAAGTCTAAAGTCTCATCTGATACTCAAGGCAAGTTCCTTTCACCTGTGAGTCTATAAAATAAAAAAGAACTTATTTATTTCCAATATACAATGGTAGTACAAGATTTGGTAAACATTCCCATTCCAAAAGGGAGAAATTGGCCAAAAGAAAGGGGCAATGGGACCCACTCAAGTCCAAAATACATCAGAGTAGACATTAAACCTTAAACCTCCAACATAATCCTTGACTCCGTGCTCTGCATTCTGGTGTGAGGAGTATAGTCCTGAGGCCTCTGGAAGCCCTATCCCCATGGCTTTCCTGGGCACCACCCACATGGCAGTTCTCAAGGGCTGGAGTTGAATGCCTGCAGCATTTCCAGGCTCAGATACAGGCTGCCGGTGGCTCTCCCATTCTGGGCCTAGAGGGCCATGGCCCTATTCCCACAGCTCCACTCAATGCCCTGGTAAGGACTCTCTATAGGGGGCTCTAACCCCACATTTCCGCTTAGCACAGCTCTAGTAGAAGTTCTCTGTGGGAGCTCTGCCCCTGCAGCAGGTTCCTGCCCAGGCATCCAGGCTTTCTATTACCTCCTCTGAAATCTAGCTGGGAGTTGCCAAGTCTCTTTTACTCTTGCATTCTGAATACCTGCAGATTTAACGTTTCATGGAAGCCACTGAGACTTATGGCTTTCATCCTCTGAAGCAGTGGCCAGAGCAGTATCTAAGGCTTTTTGAGCCAGAAAGGTCTGGTATGGGTAGCAATGTCCCAGGGCTGGGCAGGGCGGCAGAGTCCTAGATCTGATCCCGAGAACCACTCTTTCTTCCTAAGCCTCTGGGCCTGTGATGGGAGGGCTTTGAAATAGCTTGAGGCCTTTCTCTCATTGCCTTGAATATTAACACCTGGCTCCCTTTTAGTTATGCAGATCTCTCTAGCAAGTGGTTGTTTCTCCACCTGATTGGATTCTTCTCCAGAAAATGCTCTTTCCTTCTCTACTGCATGTCCAGGCTGAAAATTTTCTGAATTTTTACATTTTGCTTTGCTTTTAATTACAAGTTATGATTTTAAGTTTTTCCTTTGCTCCCAAATCTGATCATAGGTTGTTAGAAGCAGCCATGCCACATCTCAAGTGCTTTGCTACTTAGAAATTTTTCCTGCCAGATACTAAGTCATTACACATAAGTTTAAACTTCCATAAATCCCTAGGGCATGGACACAATGCAGCCAGGTTCTTTGCTAGGGTACAACAAAGGTGACCTTTGCTCAGTTTCCAATAAATTCCTTATTTCTATCTGAGACCTCATCAGCCTGGTCTTAACTGTCCATATTTCTATCAGCATTTTGGTCACAATCACTTAGCCGGTTTCCAAGAAGTTCCAAACTGTCTCTCATCTTTCTGTCTCTTCTGAGCACCCCCTCCCCCGCAAACTCTTCCAATTTCTTCCTGTTACCCAGTTCCTAAGCTGCTCACATTTTCAAGTATGTTTTTAGAATTGCCTCACTCCTTAGTACCAATTTTTGATGTTAATCCATTTTGTGTTGCTATAAACACCTGAGACTAGATAATTCATTATTTTTTTTTAAAGAGGTTTATTTGGCTGACAATTCCGTAGGCTCTATAAGCATGGCACCAGCATCTGCTTTGCTTCTGCTGAAGCCTCAGAAAGCTTTTACTCATGGCAGAAGGCAAAGAAGGAGCAGGTATGTTATATGGTGAAAGAGGGAGAAAGAGTTACATTTTAAAAACCTTCCAGTTTTGGTTGCATTATAAATATTCATTATATTGCAAAAGTATTACGTAATAAGTAATGATTTCTGTGAAAGCTATTGCTTTTTAAAGTAATTATTATATTTGGAGAATATAAAACTTTTGGTTTGCATTTGCTTGCTTGAATTTGTTCTCACATTTTAATGTTACACATACACATCCAGATCTATGACCACAATCCAAATTTATCTTCCAGGCCCTGGCTTTACATTTCAACTACTTGTCAGATAACTAAGCTAAATGCCACACCTCATCATGTAGCTGGGTTTGCAAACCTGAGAGCCTGCATATTTGTTTTATGTGGGCTGTACAATGCTGTACAAATTAGAAACATTTAAAGAAAATTCCAGATTTTCACTTCTTAAATGTCAGAATACATGAAGAATAGTTTTAGCCTGTCTGCCATCCATTAAAATCACCTGGAATTCAAAACAAAGCAAAACAAAAAAAAAAAAACATTCTGATTATGTAGGAGTAGTTTGAACCCAGGTGTGTTTAATGTGCCTTAGGTAATTCTAATGTGTGGTCAGCTGTCAGAACCACTGAAGCAGCTTTGGGTTCCATTTCCTCATAGCGCAACCACGAAGCTGAGTGGTAAAGGTTCTCAAAGTTGGAGCTGCTTTTGAACACTCTGTCATTGTCCTATTCTACATGTTATAGTTGTCTGTTATAAGTTTTTGTTCCGCCTTGATTTATAGCACCAAAATGAGTCATAATTATAACATCTACAACTACTGGAAACCTTTTAGAAATGCAGTCTCTCACCCCATCTTGTACATATGGAATCAGAAACTCTGGGGTGGGGCCCAGTGATTCATGGTGTGTGTAACAAGCCCTCCTGGTGATTTTGATTCATGCTCAAGTTTGAGAACGACTGCACCCCAACACAGACCTCCACCTGTCTCTATTATTTATTCTTGTCTGCTTTCACTTAAGTTACTATCTTGTCTTTTATTTTATAAGACCCCTAAAGAAACTCATTATCATTTTTGCAAACATAATCTTTTCTTGAATTTCCTGTCTCTGATTATGACAAAACAACACCAACTAAACATCAGGCATTGGCAATTTCTTGACTTTCCTTCTGGTAAAATATTAATTTTATTTAGTGAAACAGATTAACACTTTCAACTTTCTAGTGTCCTGATATTTTAGATTTAGGTTTTAAACAGCATATAGCTGGACTGCTTTTTAATCCAATCTGTCTTTATTTAATATTTATGTTAATATGTATTTAATATGTATATATATTTAGTCCTTTATTTATATCTATTGTAATTACTGATGTACTTTGTTCTTTCTCTTTGTCTTTAGATCAGTTAGGATTAAATTTGGCTGCCTCTAATGGAAACCACCCCCCCCAAAAAAAATTCAAGGTGGGAATGGAGTCTTCTCTAACATAAACAGATTGTAAGCAGGTTGTCCATGGCAGCCATGGGGGCAGAATGGAAAGACAGAGGCTGCTTCCAGCTTACTGCTGTAGCATCCCTACAGTATGACTCTTTGCCTTCTGATAAGAGAAGACTGCTAGAACTCCAACCATTGCATTTAAATTCCAGGATTCAGAAGAAAGTGACAAAAGTCTAGGGTCCATCTACATGTTGAGGAAGTTTCCTTGAAGCTTGGAGCTCATTGACTGTAGCTTAGTCTCATGTCCATACCTAGCTATGAGGGAAAATAAAGATTGTAAGCTTTTTCTATGACTTTGGGAGGCCAAGGTGGGCAGATCATTTGAAGACAGGAGTTTGAGGTCAGCATAGCCAACATGGTGAAACTCTATCTCTATTAAAAATACTAGGCGTAATGGCACACACCTGTAGTCTCAGCTACCTGGGACGCTGAGGCAGGAGAATTGTTTGAATCTGGGAGGCATACATTTCGGTGAGTTGAGATTACGCCACTGCGTTCCAGCTTGGGCAACAGAGGGAGACTCCATCTCAAGTAATAATAATATAATAATAGTAGTAGTAGTAATTTATTTATTCCTCCTTTTCCACCTCTGTTCTTGTTTGGAAGAAATGCTTTCTATTTTTACTTGTTAACCTAAAAATTTTAACACACTAATCTGTAAATTTAATTACTGTTTCTTTCTTGTAACGAATTCAGGGATTTTGAACACTCTGTCATTGCCCTATTCTACATGTTATAGCTGTCCGTTATAACTTTTTGTTCTGCCTTGATTTATAGCACCCAAATGAGTCATAATTATATCATCATTATTTTATCCACCCAATTCCTATTTTACTTTACCTGTTTTTAAATTTTCTTCACCTATTATTTATTATTTAATCTCAGTATTTCCTTCTGGGTTTAATTTCACTCTTTGAGAGTCTGTTAGAGGTTCATATTCTTGACCAGTCTTAGGAGATTATGAACTTTGTTAGTTTTTCAAAGAATTTTGGGCTTCATTGACACTTTACTATAAATTTGTTTGTTTTTATTAATTTCTGTTCTTATTGTTATCTTCATTCTATTTTCTTTAGGTTGTTTTGATGTCCCTTCTCTAACTTCTTGACACATAGATAATTTAATTTTATAGCTTTTTTTTTCATTTAAAGCCCTAAATTTCCCCCTAAGCATGTCTTTAGTAGCATCCATAAGTTTCTGTATAGCATTTTCTCTTTTACTCAATTAAAAATACTTTTTAATTCCCATTATGATCTTTTCCTTGATTCGTGGGTTATTTTGATGTGCACTTTAAAATTTCTCCATTGGTTAGTAATAAACAACCTCAAAATGTTTGTACCTTACAAGAGTAAGGCTGCTTTTTATGTGCTTACAAGTTTAGAGTAAATAAATAAATATACACACACACAAATTTGACATATGTATCTCATTTATTTCTTCTTTAATTTTTCACAGTCTTTTTTTGGTATTTTTTATATTTAGTATAAGTTATATACTTGACTTGGATCTTTCTAAGTTTTTCCAGATTTACTGAGGTATATTTGACAAATAAAAATTGTACATATGAAAGGTATACAGCTTTATAATTTGATATATGTGTACATTGTAAAATGATTACTAGTACAAACTACCATATCAATCATTTCTCATAGTTATGATTATAATTCTTTGTTGTATTAGTTTGGAATTATATATTATCTTTACTATTATTTTTGTGGCTATTTTAGAAATTGCAGTATTTTTTAATTTATCAAAGATTAAAATTAATTAGTACTTTTACTCTTTCCCTCAGCTAATCCAAACACAATAGAACATTTTAAATTCTATTTACATCCCTCCCAACATACATCATTGCAACATCATTGTTGCTGGGTATTCACTTAAATGTTTGAATGCATATAAATATTACTGGATATTCTATTTTTCACTCTGGATTTATTTCACCTTTTTTTGTTGTGAGAACACTTAAAATCCACTCTCAGTAAATTTCAAATATGCAATACAGTATTATTAACTATATTCACCATGCTGTACTTTAGATTTCCAGAACGTATTCATCCATGTAACTGAATAAATATACCCTTTGACCAACATATTCACATTGCCCTCACTTCCCTCACCTGGTAACCAACACTTTTTTCTTTGCTTTTATGAGTTGCATTTTTTTTAGATTCTACATGTAAGTCAGATCATGCATGTCTTTCTGTGTCTGGCTTATGGTACTTAGTTAATGTCTTCTAGATTCATTTATGTTATTGCAAATGGCAGGGTTTCTTCCCTCTTAAAGGCTGAATAATATTCTACTGTATATATATTCCACATTGTGTTTATTCATTCATCTACCCATGGATACTTAGGTTGCTTCCATATCTTGGGTTTTGTAAATAATGCTGCAATAAACATGAAGGTGCAGATATCTGTTAATGATACTGATTTTAATTCCTCTGGATAAACAGTAAGTCCTTACTTAATGTCATTGATAGGTTCTTGAAACAGCAACTTTAGGAGGAATGGCATGTAACAAAACCATTTTTACAATAGGCGAATTGATATAAAGAAGAGTTAAATTCCTATCGTATGTATCTGGTCACAAAAACATCACCAAACTTTTGAGTAAGGACCAAAACACTTAAATATTAAACATTGAAATAAATGTGAGTTATACATACATTTAAGAAAGATTAGTACAAACAAGATGATTATATACCTACTGATGCCAGTTCAGGGTTGTGGATCATCAAGCCTATCATGCAGCTCAGGGCACCAGGCAATAACTAGTCATGACCACGGTACCGTCCCATTGCAGGGCAAACTCACACAAACACACCTATACTCATGCAGGCTAGGACCACGTAGGCATATCTGTTCACCTAAACTAACAAGCACAGATTTGAGATGTGAGAAGAAGCCAGAGTGCCTGGAGAAAGCCAACACAGACATGGGGAGAATCTGCAAACTCCTCACAGACAGTGGCCTAAGCTGGAAATTGACTTTTTTCCCTCATCAATGCTGTAATGAAAAGATGTTGAACAAAGCAATATTATTGGAGGAACTGCTCTGTACCTAGAAGGGAGATGGCTGGATTATATGCCAACTCTCAGTAACGTTTTGTGGTTTTTTACTGTGCAGGTCTTGTACCTGGTCTTTTGTCACATCTATTGCTAAGTATTTCCGTTTCCTATGCTATTGTAAATGGCATTTTAAATTTCAATTTTCTATTGTTTGTTGCTAGTCTGTAGAATGCAACTGATTTTTGTATATTGATCTTATATCCTGAAACCTTGCCAAACCCACTTGTTAGTCTTATTATCTTTTGTTTTCCTGGTAAATTTCTTTACATTTTCTACATAGGTAAACATGTCATCTACAAATAAATACTATCTTTACTTCTTCCTTTTCAATCCGAGTGCCATTTTATTTTTCTTGCCTGATCATGTTGTGTAAAATCTGCAGTAAAATGTTGAATAGAAGTAGTGAGAGGCAAATATCCACCTTCTTTCTCATAATGGGAAAACATCTTCAATCTTCATTATAATGTTAGCTGTTGATCCATTTGCCAGGTAGATGTTCCTCTTCTTAGTTTGCTGAGAGTTCTTTCATTTAAAACAAGAATGGATGGTGAATTTGCAAAATTCTTTTCCTTTTTCTTTTATGTATTGAGACAATCAAATGGTGAATTGCACTGGCTGCTTTTTTTTTTTAAAGATGGAATCGTGTTTTGTTGCCCAGGCTAGAGTGCAGTGGCCCAATCTTGGCTCATTGCAACCTCCGCCTCCCGAGTTCCAGCAATTCTCTTGCCGCAGCCTCCTGAGTAGCTGGGATTACAGGTCCTCACTACTGTGAAGGGCTAATTTTTGTATTTTTAGTAGAGACAGGGTTTCACCACGTTGGCCATGCTTGGTCAGGCTGGTCTCAAACTCTTGACCTCATGTGATCTGCCTTCCTTGAACTCCCAATGTGCTTTGATTACAGGCATGAGCCACGTGCCCAGCCATTGACTGCTTTTAAAATGTTAAACCAATGTTCCGTTCTTGGGATAATTCTTACTTGGTCATGAAGTAGTAACTTCGTACATACTTTTTAAATTTGATTGCTAAAATTTTAAGAATTTTTGCATCTCTGTTTTAGAAGGATATTATCTGCAATTTAAAAAATGTTTTTGTCCAGTTTTGTTATCAGGATAATCCTGACTTCATAGAATAAGTTCAAAGTATTTCTTTTTCTTTGATTTTTTTTTGGAAGAGTTTTTGTAGATTTTGTTGTTACAGGTTTGAAGACAAATCCAGTCTTTTTAATTTCATCTTGGCTGGGAGCAGAAATAGTTTTTTAAAATTTCTTTGAATATGTTTTAAAAATCATTTATACATATACATAACCTAAAAATTCAAGTAGATCTTAAACAGGTATTTTAAATACAACCGGACATTATATTTATGTTGTTTTATACATCTATTCAGATATTTTATTTAGACATATTGTCATATTTTTCTTTTCTATTCTTCTTTATTCTTACATCTCCAAACTCATACCTAGAATAATTTTATCTCCACCTGAAAAATACCCTTTAGTGATTAATTTTATTTCTTTTAGTGAAAGTTTGCTGGTGATGAATTCTCTCTAAATTTTTTTTCTGGTCTAAAGATGTCTTAGTTTTACCTTCATTCTTGTAGTATATTTTGGCTGGAAAAGACATTCTAGGTTGGCAGTTATGTTAGCACTCTGAAGATACCATCCCAATGCCATCTAGTTCCTTTGTTTCTGTTGTGCCATCAACTGCAATCTAATGGTTGTTCCTTTGAAGAAAATTGACTTTTTGGTTGTTCTTGTTGCTAAAAGTGTTTTCTTCTTTTTATCTTTTTCTTTTTCTTTAGCTTCGCTGAGGTGTTCTTGTGACTGGACTTCTTTTGATTTTCTTTTATTCTTCCTTTAAAAAAAAAAAAAAAAGATTGGGTCTTTCTATGTTGTCCAGGCTGGTCTTGAACCCTAGGCTCAAGAAATCCTCCTGCCTTAGCCTGGCTTTCTTCGTATTTGTCCTGCTTCATAGGGCTTCCTGATTCTGAGTCTTTTAAAAAAAATAAACTTTTATTTTAGATCTAGGAGGTACATATGCAGATTTGTTACATGGGTGTATTACCATGAGGCCGAGGTTTGGGGTATAAATGATTCTGTCACTCAGGTACTGAGAATAGTACCCAATAGGTAGTTTTTCAGCCCTTATCTCTGATCTACTCTCTAGTAGTCCCCAGTGTCTACTGTTTCTATCTGTATGTCCATGTATAACCAATGCTTAGCTCCCCCTTATAAGAGAAAATGTGGTATTTATTTTTCCATTCCTGCATTAATCTGCCTAGTATAATGGCTTTTAGCTGCATCTATGTTGCTGCAAAGGACATAATTTTCTTCTTTTTTATGTCTGCATAGTATTCCATGGTGTATATGTACCACATTTTCTTTATCCAATACACCATTTTTGGGCACCTAAATTGATTCCATGTATTTGCTATTGAGAATAGTGCTGCAATACACCTACAAGTGCATGTGTCTTTTTGGTAGAATTATTTAACTTTCTGTAGGTATATGCCGAGTAAGAGGATTGCTGGGTCAAATGATAGTTCTGTTTTAAGTTATTTAAGAAATCTCCAAACTGCTTTCCACAGTGGCTGAACTAATTTACATTTCCACCAACAGCGTATAAGTGTTCCCTTTTCTTTGTAGCCTCACCAATGTCTGTTTTTTTTTTTTTTAAATAATAGCCATTCTGACATGTGTAAGATAGTATCTCACTGTGGCCTTAATTTGCATTTTCTGATGATTAGTGATGTGGAGCATTTTTTTCATTTGTTTGTTGGCTGCTTGTATGTCTTCTTTTGAGAAGTGTCTGTTCATGTCTTTTACCCCCTTTTTAATGAGGTTATTTGTTTTTCACTTGTTGAATTGTTTAAGTTACTTATAGATTCTGGATATTAGACCTTTGTCAGATGCATGGTTCACAGATATTTTCTCCCATTCTTTAGATTATTCATTTACTCTGTTTATAGTTTCTTTTGCCATGCAGAAACTCTTTAGTTTAATCAGGTCCCACTTGTCAACTTTTGTTTTTGTTGCAATTGCTCTTGAGGATGTAGTCATAAACTCCTTCCCAAGGCTAAGGTCCAGAATGGAATTTCCTAGGTTTTTCCAAGGATTCTTACAGTTTGAGTCTTACATTTAAATATTTAATCCATCTTAAGTTAATTTTTGTGTATGGTGAAAGGTAGGGGTCCAGTTTTATTCTTCTGCTTATGGCTAGGCCACTATCTCAGCATCATTTATTGACTTACTTTTGTCAATTTATCAAAGATCAGACAGCTGTAGGTGTGTGGCTCTATTTCTGAGTTCTCTATTCTGTTCCATTGGTCTATGTGTCTGTTTTTGTACCAGTACCATGCTGTTTTGATTACTTAGCCTTACTGTATAGTTTGAAGTTGGGTAATAGGATGATTCCAGTTTTGGGTCTTTTTGCTAAGGATTACTTTGACTATTTAAGCTCTTTTTTAGTTTCATGTAAATTTTAGAATAGTTCTTTCTAGTTCTGCATAAAATGATGTTGGTAGTTTGACTGGAATAGTATTGAACCTGTTGAGTGCTTTGGGCAGTATGGCCATTTTAACAATATTGATTCTTCTAGTCCATGAGATGGAATGTTTTTCCACGTGTTTGTGTCATCTATGATTGAATTCAAGTCTTTATGCCATTCATAAGTTTGGGAAAGTTCTGAGACACAACTTGTGTTCTATTCTTCCTCTCTTTTTCATTAAGAACTCAAGTTATGCTTTATTAGATTATGTCACTGCATCCTTTAGTCATTCATCCTCTCTTCTCTATTTTTTATTATTGTATCTCTCTGTGATTTATTATGGAAATTTTCTTCCACACTAACCAATTTATTAATTCATATATATATATATTTTATTGCATTTTAGGTTTTAGGGTACATGTGAAGAATATTCAAGATTGTTGCATAGGTACATACATGGCAATGTGGTTTGCTGCCTTCCTCCCCATCACCTATATCTGGCATTTCTCCCCATGTTATCCCTCCCCAACTACCCCCCCCCCGCGGTCCCCCCCCCAGTACCCCCCCACACACCCCCCAGGGTGTTTCACCCCACCCCGGGGGGCAGGGGTGTAAAAGGGGAAACCCAGCCAATGTGTTGGGACCCGGGGGGGTTTTTAAAATTTATCACCGGGGGGTACGGGGTTGGTCATTCCCCAACCTTTTGTGGTGGGGGGGGGGGGGGGTTGGGGGGGGCAACCCCGGGGGGGGGGGAGGTTGGGGAGTGATAACACTGAGAGAAATGCCTGATG
>CAUYLG010005497.1:0-25115 GCA_963573385.1 Cacajao melanocephalus | reverse complement strand
GGTAAAACCCCATTTCTACTAAAAATACAAAAAAAAATAGCCAGGCATGGTGGCATGCACCTGTAATCTCAGCTACCCAGGAGTCTGAGGCAGAAGAATCACCTGAACTTGGGAGGCAGGGGTTGCAGTGAGCTGAGACGGCACCATTGCACTTCAGTTTGCACAACAAAAGCAAAACTCCATCTCAAAAAAAAAAAATGAAAATGAAATTAGTTGTATGTAATTTAAGACCTTCCTCACTCTTTGATTTGCAGTAGCTTTAAAAGAGTTTTAAATAATAAAAGAAAATAGAAAAAATAAAAGACCTTCTTCACTCTATACTATTTCTGTGGGCATTTCCATTCATTCCAATGACTTCAACTAAGATCTCTGCAAATAATGCAGCTTTATCATAACTAATTGTTAAGTTCTCATCTTGAGCCTCAATTATCGTTCATTACACTTCCAAGGCAAAGCAGACATCACCTGGACCTACTGCAACATTTAAGAAAGGTATACCGTCAGGGACACTAGTCTCTCAAGATGAAACTGGGGAAGGAGGAGTTTCAAAATCAAGCACGTCTGAGAAACGCTGCATGCTCATTCTCTTGGAGAGGTACAATGTATAGCAGCACATCGAAGGCTCTGAAAAATTCTTGCAGTGAAGAAAATTTTCTAACCACAATTATCACATTTATTTGTCCATGGAACCTTTTTTAAGTAAGTCCAATTAATGTCCTGTAGCAGTAAATGAAGTTAAAACTATAGATTATGTCATTAGAGACAACATTTTGAATCCTGTTTCTTACCAGCTATTACTAATCTTTATCCTGCCCCTAAATCCCAGTTTTCTCATCTACAAATGAAAAACAATTACAAGGCTTTTGTAAATATTGAAGTTTGTAAAGTTCTTAGCACAATGCCTAGTGCCTTAGTACTTAAAGAACATATGTGTCCTTAATTGCAAATGAGAGTGACACAGGTCTCCAAGAATGTTGCCTGAAGCAATCAGCTGCAAACTGTTTCAAATTTACTTGAAGTTTCCCGTTTTGATTCAAAAATTCATTTGAAAATTGCAGTCTATGGTTCTAATATAGCTGGGCTATATTTTTGTTGTTAATCACTTTTAACGGTCATTCTCCCTTGCTCCCACACAGTTTATTATTTCATTCAACTTTGAACCTGTCTCTGATGCCAGTCATTTTTTAACATGTATGACCATAATATACTGCTTTTGATATGTTATAGCTATCAGTTATGAGTTACAAATACATGTATTTAGTTTAAACCAGCTGGAATTGGGTTTCCGCTACTTGCAACTGAAAAAGTTCTGAGCAATAATACACTGTGAACATTTTACAGTTCTTCCTTGTTTAGGAGAAGGTTTAGGGCAGACTAATGTAGTCTCACAGAAAAAACTTCAAATTTTGTATTTGATTTTCTCTCCACTGCTATGCACCTTCCTTCTACCTCTTCTTCCTGTTTTATTAATCAAACTCTTCTATGTACTTAGGAAACTTTGATGACTATAAATGTCACTTCATGGCCGGGTACAGTGGCTCACACCTGTAATTCCAGCACTTTGGGAGGCCAAGGCAGGTGTATCACCCAGGGTCAAGAGTCCAAGACCAGCCTGGCCAACATGGTGAAACCCCTCTCTACTAAAAATACAAAAATCAATCAAGCGTGGTGACAGACGCCTGTAATCCCAGCTACTCGGGAGGCTGAGGCAGAAGCGCTTGAACCTGGTAGCAAGAGGTTGCAGTGAGCAGAGATCATGCCACTGTGCTCCAGCCTGGGCAACAGAGCAAGACTCCATCTCAAAAAACAAAGTCACTTCATTTGGGTTCCAGTTAGCGACAACTTACAATGAAACGACAACTGCATGCACATACAACCATTACACAGAATCTTCCAACCATCTGATCATGTTTTATTTCTGAGAATTTATTTCCAGAAGTTAAACATACACTATTAAGAAAAGCATAAGAGGCAGTGAAGACCTAAAATCTAAAGTATAAAATAAAAAAAAAAAAGCAGAAGCGTACTTAAAAATTAATTTGTGTACATCTTAAAACCGGAGGCATACTGGAGAACAGCTAGGTAACATTAGAACTGAGAATGGATTTTATTATACCTGCCCTTTCAGAAAGGACAACTCCAAAAAAGAGATCATGAGAAAAAGAAAACAGAGATATAACTAACATAAATATCAATGTCTTAAGGATTAAAAGCTTTATTATCAAAATTCACTTCTCACGACTACTGACATCCAGTTACTGTGCCAAATAAATAAATCTAAGTGTAATCAGGTCAAGGGGATGTGACTTGAAGTATAAGGCAAACATCTTGCCTTTCCTCCCCAAAAATGTATTAAACCTAGACGAAATGCATTTCTTTAAAAAAGGCTGTGCATCTTAAACGAAGATATGATTATACCTGAAGTTCTGTGTTAGGAAGCATGCAAATGACACCAGCTAGGCATCGTGCATTTTCCTAATGTGTCCATTGTACTTAGAGGTCTGGTGGGGGATGGAGACTATTAAACCAAACGCTCATCAGCTAGAGGCATATACATACACATATGTATAAATATACATATATATATCATTTATACTTGTGCTTTCAAAGGAAAAAACTATTATCTCCAGAATACACACCAAAAACATTGATAGCATTGGTTGCCTATGAAAAGGGATTTCAAGTTTTCAACTGCTTCAACCAACGTCCCCAGCGATCCATAATCACTCTCCTTTGCAATTAAGGCTGAAAGAAGTTTGAGATGCACTGCCACAGGGCACTCCTAAATGACACTGGAATTAACACTGTCTCTGCAGAAATCAACAGCACCATAAGAAATAGAAAAATGAAACGAAATAATTGGGTGTTAGCTTGTGCACTGGACTGTAAGCAGAAGAGTCCTCATCCGCTCCTCCTCCCATCCACAGGACTTAACACAAGGACCGGAGGACCCCTTAATGGATGAAATGTTTGACAAAAACTTCTTGACTGGGAGGAGCTCTACCTCGTCTTTATAACTCGACTTTCTTGTTTCCAAGACGTTGTACACAAAACTGAAGACAACCATTTAAAACAAAATAACAAAGTAATTTCCAAAACAAAAATATGCTGAAAATAAAAACACAACGAAAGCACGGCTTCGATTCCTTTGTTCGACTTTCCAATCACTTTTGGAAGACGCAGAGGAGGCTGGAAAAGAAAAAGGCTATTAGGCAGGCCTGTGGAGCAGAACTAGAGCCAGCGGGGCATTGTATCAAAGAAAAGCAGTCTCCGTTCGCAAGCCCCACCTGTCCGCCCCAGCAGCCGCTAAAGGCCGAGGGAAAGAGGAGGGAGAGGGGAAGGGACGCAAAGTCGAGAATCAAAGGGAGAGAGGAAAGTGGGGTCAGGCGCTGAGAAGCCGAAATGAAACTGGAACATTGGTGGAATTACGAGGAAGGCGTGGCAGAGAGTGGCAAGCCAACCGGGAAGATCCGTGGGCCGACGAGACTCGAGGAGGGGGTTCGCGGGAGGAGGGAAAAAATGAAAGGGGTTTCGAGGTGAATAGCGGCCGGGGCTTCGATGACAGCTCGGACCCGGTCTCCGACTCGAGGGGCGGGGGCGACCGGGAGCCTTCCATTGTGCTCGCCCCCTCCTCTCTCCGCCCCCGCCCCCGCCCCCGCCCTCGCCCTCGCCCTCGCGGCTCCGGGCCGCAACCCCAGCTGCCGCCTGCGCCTCCCGTTCGCCGGGGGTAGGAGACAATATGCTCAACCCTCCTCCGACCCTTTCTCACCGGATGAAGATGGCCGTCGCCCGAGCTTCCTCTTCTCCATCTTTTCCTGCTGCTGAAATCTCAGTTGCGGGCGCTGTCACCTCAAGACCCCTCCGGCTTGGAGGAGGGAGGGGGAGGGGAGAGGGGGAAGGAAAAAAAAAAAAAAAGTCTGCAAAGTGCGAAGCGCGCCTGCGCTAGAGCCGACGCCGGCCCTTTGACCGGAAATCAGCCGCTCCTCCCACCTTCAACCAGAAATCACTTCCTGGGACTTTTCTCTGTGGGCCGATTCATCCAGCGTTTTTTTAGTGGCGTTTATTTCATGACTTGAGCCCCTCTGGGGAAGTGAACCACCTGGGTGTGCGATTTTAGCTTTGTTGACTTGAAAGATTAGATTGACAAAAATTAAAAGGGGAAAACAGGAACTCCTACCGGTTCGCTGGATCTCGCGAGGTGGCCAAATAACTATGAAAACAAAACGTTAGCGTTTGCAGTACTGCGTTCCTCACAGCCTCTCTTACACATTTGCCACCAAGGTGCTTCCTCTAATTCAGAAACAAAAAGATTTCAAGATGGCAAAGTCACCTAATAATATAGCCTAGCTATTCGCTTAGCATTTGGAGCGGAAATAAGTCAGCTGACGAGGAAAAATAGGATTTCTCTTTAAAATTCAAACTCATCATTTTTAAAGTTCATTAAAATAAAAGCTAGAACTTAATTTTTAAATAACAAATGCTGAGGTGACAAAGTGGGAGTCTATAAACTGGAATTTGTTCAATTAACATTTATCACGATACTTAAGGGACTAACCTAGTCCTCAATGAACTCCACGCCCGATGCTATTAGCCTGTTTAGCCATAATGATACATATCTGAATAATTTTTAAATCAACGTGTAAGATTTCATGACGATTTAATCACAAGTTGAACAAAATTCAGCACATAGCTCTAAGCAGAGAAAATGTTTCTGGCATGTTCCAAGACCGAAGGGAATCTAGAAATAGGGTTTGATTCCCAAGCCAGCCCCTTTATGCCCCTAACTCCTATACCTCCAACCCCCATCTCCCATTCTAACAGAGTCAATAAAGGGATCAACCCAACTCACTTGTCCACTAGAGCAGCCAAGCCTTAATTATAATGTGGTCAGTGCCCAGGTAGAGGTAAGGCCCCAGGTGTTGTGGGGTCTTGGGCTTGGGGAAGCGTTTTACATGGCAGGAATGACTGCAACGCAGAAATACTTTATGGCTTGCTGGGATTGAAGTTCAGTAAGGATTTCATTTTGTTGGTATATTTGGTTAATTTCTGTTTAACAAAAACATTGCTTACTGAAAAATAATTGAATTTTCAGTTTCCTCACAAATCCACTTTTTTAACTAAAGAACTTAACCCAGCGGTTTGATACCAGCCTGAGCAATATAGTGAGACCTCCTCTCTACAAAAAAATTTTAAAATTAGCCAAGCTTGGTGGCACATGCCTGTAGTCTCATCTACTCAAGAAGCTGAGGCAGGAAGACCACTTAAGTGAGTTACTTTTCATTTAGGTTTCTCTTAGGTGATGTGTGCTCCATGCATTAATAAACTTCTTTGTTTTTCTCTTGTTACAAGGGTTCATCCCAACTAAGAACTCAGGAGGATTAAGGAAAAAATTATATTTCCTCCCCTATACTATCTTATTCTAATCCATTCTTTGGAAAATTAAACATAAAAATAGTTCGATTCTCTCCCTCTTTATTGTTGAATTTGCTTGAGAGAGACGGTTTATCTTGATTTGCAAAAGACAAAGCATATATAGATAAATTGATGTGTGGGATATTCTCTAAGAATAATTCATAAACCTTTGACATTTATTAAGTTTAGAAGTATAGAAGAAGCCTCTATAATTTTTCAAAGCTTTGTGTTCATCTTTCTCTTATGTGTTACCATATTGCTAGAGGGCTTTTAAAGTGTGCTTTCTTTGGCAAAAAATTGCAAAATTCTAAAAATATTTAAGTGCCTACTGTGCACCAGACAATATTCCAAGAACTAGAGATACAGTAGTGAACAAAACCAAGTCCCTGTTCCTGCTGTCCTGGATCTTACATTCTAGTGGAGAGAAGTAGACAATAAGCAAATATAGGTCAGTTGGTAATAAGTGCTTAAAAAAAAAAAAAAGAAAGGGAGAGAGTTGCTCTTGCAGATTGACTGCTCAAAGAGAATCACTCTGATGAGATTAAAAGTGGCCAGAAACTTTAAAGTAAAAGCCCTGTAGATGTCTATAACGGGGAAGAATATTCCAGGTTGTGGCCACAGCATAAGTGAATACCCTTAAAACAGGAGCTTGCTCCACAAATTGATGGCAAAGTAGATCAGGTGTGACTACGGTGAAGTAAGCAAGAGCTTGGTAGGAAATGACACCTGAGAAAGAGCTAAGACCCAGATCAAGTAACTGGATGAGTAAGCCAGTGAGAGAGTGGAAGGAAATGACATTGGAGAGCCAAGGACCATGTGAGACCTTGTAGGCCATGGTAAGAACTTAATTTTTATTCTGAGTGAAAAGGGAGACCATTGAGAATTTTAGTAAGCCTGTGCATCTAGACTGTGAACTTCCCAGGTCTCAGTTCACTCCAACCCCCTTTAGGCTGAGCAAGATAGCTAGAGTGGGCTGGAGCTGGGTATTTCCCATCCCCGAAATCAGTTAGGCTCTGATAAAACCCCAGCAGGTTAGCCTCTGATTAAATAGTTTCTCCTGAGGGCAGACCTTGTTAAGAAGAACAAAACGCTCTGACGTATTTCAAAATGGTTCCTTTTCCCCACCCACTACTAGAAGCACAAATAGTCACCCTGAGGACCTGGGAGAGCTCCAGGAGCCTAAAAAAAATTGGGGAGTGGGGAAGAGGGGATGGCTAAGTCCCTCTGACTTGTCCACACTGAGCCTTCAGGTTTACCTACCCTGGTACTGGTTCCATTGGAGGTGTGAGCAGCTAGTTTCTGCTCCGGTAAGTTGTGATTCTCTACAGTATTCACCTGCATTCAGTCCCTCCCATTTTGGCGGCGGTAGTATGCCCAGTAACCTTACTTCTTTTATGGATCTTATGAAGAAGAGCTGTTGATTTTCGGTTTGTCTAGCTTTTTACTTGTTGTTAAGGACTGAGTAGCAACTTCCTGGATTTTGACATGCCAGTCTGGAAACAAGAAGTCAACAAACATCACTACTGAAAATTTTGAACAGGGTTGTGACATCACATTAAGATTGTTTCACCGTGACCTCAATTGTAAAACGTTCTTAGATTTTTGAAGCACAGATTTTTGACATGCATTGCATCCATTTTCGCTTTTTTTTTTAAAGGATGTTTAAGTCTGTCAGTTATTTACACTTTAGAAAAAGTAAATTAATTACATAATAACATCTGAGAGAGAGTCGGGGCATGGTGACTCACACCTGTAATCCCAGCACTTTGGAAGGCCAAAGCAGGAGGATCACTTGAGCCCAGGAGTTTCAGACCAGCCTAGTCAGCATAGTGAGATCCAGTCTCTAAAAAAAAATTTTTTTTTTAATTAGCCAGGCATAGTGGCATCCGCCTGTAGTCCTAGCTACTTGGGAGGCTGAGGTGGGAGGATTCCTTGAGATCAGAAGGTCAAGGCTACAGTGAGCTGTGATCACACCACCACACCCCGTCCTGGGTAACAGAGTCAGACCCTGTTTCTCAAAAATAACACCTGAGATCAGCAAAGACTGGAAGCATTTTTAATGGAAAAGGAAGGAATAGAAAGCAGTATGGATAGGTGCTTTGGACAACCAAAAACCTTCATAAAGTAGCTGTTGGGTTAGAGGGGTCAGAGAAGAAGATTCACAAAGTGAGAAAGGAGTTAAGAAATCCTGGACCAGCTTATTGAAGGGGAGGGGGGAATTTAATTTAAAAATTAAAAAAAGATTTAAAACAACCAAGCAAGCAGCACTTTAATTTTGCCTTAGGCCTAATAGCAACTCGAGTTGCACTGGAAATCATTTTGAGTGCTACTTATTGGAAGTGGGTTGTAGGTTGCTAGTGTCACTGTTAAGAAATTAAGAAGGGCCAGGCGCGGTGGCTCACACCTGTAATCCCAGCACTTTCGGAGGCCAAGGCAGGTAGATCACAAGGTCAGGAGTTCGAGACCAGCCTGGCCAACATGGTGAAACCCTGTCTTTACTAAAAATGCAGAAAAAAAAAAAAGAAATTAAGAAGGGAGAATGTTAACATATTTGTTAAGAATTTGCATTTGAGAGTCAGCCTCATACCCAGTCATTCCTTTAATAGTTTTTTGGCTTTAGGGCAAGCCACCTAACCTTTCAAAGCCTATTTTCCCCCTTTAAGCTCTACTTACAGCAACTACATATCTGAGTTAACTTCTCATCCAGCCTATTTTTTTTTTCCTTCTCATACATCAGAACAACCGTATCTTCTAGTATTCACAGAATCCATCATAAACTTCATTGGCTGATTCACATTTCACTCCCACTTCTATCTTCTGCCATTCATTTAATAGCAAAAGTTATTAAATATCTTCTGTAGAAATAAATGAACGCCAATCAAATGAGAAAAGCCTGTTTATTCTGAGCATGCTGTAGCAAGGGAGTGCACCACTATCACTTGTGTTTTGGCAGGGACTCAAGGCAGGCGGAAGAGTGGGAGAGCTTTCTAGTGGGGAAAAAGAAGACTTCACATTTGCCCTGATTACAAGTTGTCATGGGGAAGCTGTGGGTGGGCTAACTAGAATGGGGACATCTTGTGTGATTGTTTAGGGGTACATATTTGGCTCTCTCTGGTTGATCCCAAGTTGGAAATAGGGACAAAATTAGGAAAGCTGTCAGTTATTAATGAAGTTCTCACCATTTGGAGCCAATTATTATAGAAGTTACTGGTTAGTTTCCTGGATTGTCACTAGCGATAGAAATCTGGTTTCCTGCCAGTCTGACTTATACCAGACTGACTTCCTGTGTTGTTTATTGTAAATGAGGGGTTGTCTTCCTGGGCAGGTTGGTGCAGGTTGCGTGTCAAAAACTCCATATTTACATACGGTCTCTCACTACTCTGTATCATTCACAATTATTTTGAATTAATATCTTTACCATAGTTTGAAGGTTAATGTCTTTCTGACATGCTTAATTTAGCATCATGTGCCATTGGAAGAATTTGGCAGGCTGAAATTTTCATTTTACTTTTTCTAGCACTGATAAACTATTACTCTTTTAACTTTCAGTGGTTACCAATGACACAGGAGCTGAGCTTCCAAAAATTTATTGAACAATCTGACTTACTAGGAGAACTTAAATATGACTTCAATGAAAAAGCCGAATTCAGACACACGGAGACTCAAAGGCCTTTTGTCTTTAACTATTATGAAAATGTCCTTGAGAAAAACAGCAAGCGCTACCAGGCCCTTGGCCATTTGCTTGAACAATACATTTATGAGCTTTTGGAGAAAGTGTGCAAATTAGAAAAAGTTTATATCCCACCTGAGGCTGATAAAGAAGAACCAAGAAGCTTCTTTTTCATGAGTGAGAAGGCATTAACAAATCACCATTCTGCTCTTCTTGTCCTTCTTCAAGACCATGGGGTCTTTCGAGCTGGTCAGTGGAGTCAGCAGGCAATAATACATCATGGTCTCCAACATGGAAGTCAGATACCATGTATTCAAATGGCACTGCAGGCACATTATGATGTAATTGTGCTAAACCCCAATGATAATTTTGTGGAACTGAAGAAAGAAAAAGAGTGGAAAGGCCTTTTAACACAAAATATTGAGTCTTCTTCTCTAAAAATGCTTCAAGGTGGGAGCTTTTTCTCTCTCCAGCATCCTCCCGAATGTATTCCAAAAAGATGCAGCAACACTCCCGAAGAACACATGGCTTACATATGGGATTACTTCATTTCAAAGACTGAAGGCAAGGATATTGCCTTCATTGTACATGGTTATGGAGGCTTGGTTTTTATGGACTTGCTTGTTCGTAGAAGGTGGGAAGTGATGAGCAAAGTATATGCTGTTGCGCTTATTGACTCTGAACATCATGTAGGACACCAGCTGGGAAGTGATGTACAATTATTAGCATGGATAAAGCACCACTGCCGTGAATGGGTGACAAGTCCTAAGCCTCTGGATAAACCTGCAGCTACTGTTTTCAAAAGGGAATTTCCTATGGTTTCTGCTGGTACAGAAAAGTACAGCTTAGCCCCTTCCTCTAGCCTTCAGTCAATTTTTAAGTACTTTAAAAAAGCTTTAAAAGCCAAAACGACCATTAATTACTCTCGAATGCCAATAGTGACTAGAAGTTCCACAAAAAGAAAGCAAAGTGCTTAAACTACTTTTGTCATCTAAGATTATTATTTTTTTTTTTTTTGTCCTCCTGCACCTTTGCTAATACAGATTCTGGAAGGAAAAAAAAACCACTTTCAACTCACAAACCACTTTCAAACTTCAACCTCTGGCTTGAGGTTTGATTTGTTACTTTTTATTACCTTTGTTTTTATGAGGCAGGTCTGACTTTGCTGCCCAGGGTGGTCTGGAAATCTGGCCTCAAGTGAACCTCCCACTTCAGCCTCCCAAAGTGTTAGGTTTATAGGCATTAGCCACTGCACATGGCCAGGTTTGTTGCTTTATTTTCTTTTTCTTTCTTTCTCACTTTTTTTTTTTTTTTTTTTGAGGAGGAGTCTCACTCTGTCACCCATGTTGGAACACAGTGGCACAGTCTCAGCTCACTGCAACCTCTGCCTCCTGGGTTCAAGCAATTCTCCTGCCTCAGCCTCCCGAGTAGCTAGGACTACAGACACACACTACCACGCCCGCCTAATTTTTGTATTTTTAGTAGAGACGGGGTTTCACCATGTTGGCCAGGCGGGTCTAGAACTCCTGACCTCAGATGATCCACCCACCTCAGCCTCCCAAAGTGCTGGGATTACAGGTGTGAGCTGCTGCACCTGGCCATTTTGTTGTATTTTTGAAAAGTGAATATATTCTCTTTTGTAGCCTATTGATGAACTGGGAATTCAGTGCCATCATTAATGTTTTGCAGTATTTGTTAAGTGTGAAGATCTTTCTTTTGACAAATTATGGTTTAACATAATGACAACAAAATGGCAATTGATAAAAACTCAATATTAAGTCAATCTTTGATTTCTATAATACCATAATAAAATTACAAGTGAACGTAAAAATTAAACATCATAAACGACATTCTTTGTATATGTTTTTTGTTAAAATTTGTTGTACTTCCTGTCCACCAGATCTGAAGGAAAAAAAAATTTAATTTCTTGGTCTTGTGTGTGTATTCACTCATATCTTCAACTAATATCTGAGTGTTTACTATGTGCCAGTCAAGACTAGGTGTTTGGGACACAGTAGAAACAGCGATGACATTGTCTTCCTCTTTACAGAGTTTACAATGGCTGAGAAATTACAAATCCGAAGAGTGTTAAAAAGTAAAGGAAGCCAGGCGCAGTGGCTCACACCTATAATCCCTGCACTATGTGAGGCTGAGGCAGGTAGATCACCTGAGGTCAGGAGTTCAAGACCAGCCTGGCCAACATGGTGAAACCCCATCTCTACTAAAAATACAAAAATTAGGCGGGCGTGGTAGTGTGTGTCTGTAGTCCTAGCTACTTGGGAGGCTGAGGCAGGAGAATCCCTTGAATCTGGGAGGCAGAGGTTGCAGTGACCAAGATCGTGCCACTCCACTCCAGCCTGGGCAACAAGAATGAAAGTCTGTCTCAGAAAAAAAAAAAAAGAGGGGCTGCTGTGGAATATCTAGCATGACAGCTAACCAGCCTTGGGGTTCAGGGAATATTTCCCTAAGAAAATGTTGCTTAGTTTGAAGAACAATAGTAGTTGTCTAGCAGAACAAAGTCACAGGCAAATGAACAGCCTATGCAAAGTCATTCAGGCAGGAGAAGATTAGCTCAGCTACAGCTAAAAGATTGAGAAAGAATCATGTGTTCAGAAACAAATTATTTATGACACTTATTGATATAATTTGGATTTGGATATTTGTCCCCACCCACATCTCATATTGAATTGTAATCCCCAATGCTGGATGTGAGGCCCAGTAGGAGGTGTTTGGGTCATGGGGGTAGATCCCTCATGGCTTGGTGCTGTCTTCACAATAGTGAGTTCTAGTGAGATCAGGTCATTTGAAAGTGTGTGACACATCCCCCACCCTCTCTCTCTTGTTCCTGCTCTGCCATGTGACAGTCCTGCTCCCCTTCACCTTCTGCCATGAGTAAAACTCCCTGAGGCCTTCCCAGAAACCAAGCAGGTACCAGTTCCAAGTTGCCTGTATAGCCTGCAAAACCATGAACCAATTAAACCCCTTTTCTTTATAAATTACCCAGTCTCAGTTATTTCTTTATAGCAATGCAAGAACACCCTAACACAGAAAATCGGTACCAAGGAGAAAGGCGTTGCTATAAAAATACCTGAAAATGTGGAAGCAGCTTTGGAACTGAGTAATGGGCAGAGGTTGGAACAGTTTGGAGGGCTCAGAAGATAAGAAAATGAGGGAAATCTTGTAATTTCATAGAGAGTGGTTAAATGGTTGGCACCAAAATGCTGATAGTGATATGGACAGTGAAGACCAGGTTGACAAGGTCTTAGATGGAAATGTGGAACTTAGGGACTGGAGCAAAGTTCACCCATGTTATGCCTTAGCAAAGAACTTGGCTGCATTGTGCTACTGCCCTAGGTTCTGTGGAAGTTTGAACATGAGAGTGATGATTTAGGTATCTGGCAGAAAAACTTTCTATACAGCAAAGCATTCAAGATGTGGCCTGGCAGCTGGGAGCAGTGGTTCACGCCTATAATCCCAGCACTTTGGGAGTCTAGGTGGGTGGATCGCCTGAGGTCAGGAGTTCCAGACCAGCCTGACTAACACAGTGAAACCCCGTCTCTACTAAAAATACAAAAAGTTAGCTGGATGTGGTGGTGGGCATCTGTAATCCCAGCTACTCAGGAGGCTGAGGCAGGAGAATCGCTTGAACCTGGGAGGCGGAGGTTGTAGTGAGCCAAGATCACGCCATTGGACTCCAGCTTGGGCAACAAGAGCGAGACTCCATATAAAAAAAAAAAAAAAAAAAAAAAGATGTGGCCTGGCTACTCCTAACAGCCTACATTCAAATGTGGGAGCAAAGAAATAACTCAAATTTAGAATTTATATTTAAGCAGGAAGCAGAGCATAAATGTTTGAAAAATTGTTAAACTAGAGAAAGAAAAAATTGTTAACCTAGAGAAAGAAAAGGCTTTCAGGAGAGGAATTCAAGTGAGCTGTGGAGTAACCATTTGCTAGAGATATCCGCATAACCTAAAGGGAACTAAGTTCTAATATCCAAGACAGTGGGGGAAAGTCCTTGAGGACATTTCAGAGACATTTGAGGCAGCCCGTCCCATTACAGGAGCAGAGGCTTAGGAAGAAAGAATGGGGTGAGATCCCTGTACAGCCTCTGACACTGCTTCCCACATCCCACCTACTCAAGCTCTAGCCAGGACTCAAAGGGGCCCAGGTATAGCTCAGGCCACAGCTCCAGAGGGTGCAGGCCATAAGCGTTAGTGGCTTCTACATGATGTTAAGCCTGTAGGTGCACAAAGTGCAAGAGTTGAGGCTTGGCAACCTCTGCCTGGATTTCAGAGAATATATGAAAATTCCTGGGTGGCTAGGCATAGTGGCTCACACCTGTAATCCTAGTACTTTGGGAAGCCAAGGTAAGTGGATCACTTGAGCCTAGGAGTTCAAGACCAGCCTGGTCAACATGGCAAAACCCCACCTCTACAAACAATACAAAAATTAGCCAGGCATGGTAGCACACACCTGTAGTCCCAGCCACTGAGGAGGCTGAGGTGGGAAGATTGCCTGAGCCTGGGAGTTTAAGGCCACAGTGAGCCATGATCATGCCACTGCACTCCAGCCTGGGCAACAGAGTGAGACCCTGTCTCAAAAAATGAGTGTCCAGGCAGAAGCCTGCTGTAGGGACAGAGCCCTCACAGAGAACCTTTCCTAGGACAGTATCAAGGGGAATTGTGGGGTTGGAATCCCAACACAGAGTTTATACTGGGGTACTGCCTCGTGATGCTGTGAGAAGAGGACCACTCTCCTCCAGACCCCAGAGTACTAGAGCCACTGGTAGCTCGCACCCTGTACCTAGAAAAGCCACTGGCTCTCAACAACCTGTGAGAACAGCTGTGGGGGCTAAATCCTGCAAAGCCACAGCAGCGGAGCCGCCCAAGGCCTTGGGATCCCACCCCTTATGCCAGTGTGCCCTAGATGTGGGACATGAAGTCAAAGGAGATTATTTTTGGAGCTCTAAAATTTACTGACTTCCCTGCTAGGTTTTAAGCTTATATGGGGCCTGTAGCCCCTTTCTTTTGGTTGATTTCTCCCTTTTGGAACAGGGATGTTTATCTAATACTTATATCTCTGTTGTATCTTGGAAGTAACTAAGTTGTTTTTTATTTTATAGGTTCACACATGGAGGGAACTTGCTTTGCCTCAGATGAGATTCTGGACTTTTGAGTTAATGCTAGAACGACTGGGAGACTGCTAGAAAGGCGTGATTGTATTTTGCAAAGTGAAGAGGACATTAGATTTGGGCCAGGGGCAGAATGATGAAGTTTAGTTATTTGTCCCTGCCCAAATTTCAGGTTGAATTGTAATCCCCAATGCTGGAGGTGGGACCCAGTGAGAGGTGTTTGGGTCGTGGGGACAGATTCCTCATGGCATGGTGCAGTCTTCGCGATAGTGAGTTTTCAAAAAATCTGGTCATTGAAGAGTGCGTGGCACCTGTCCTTACCTTGCTTATTCCTGCTCTTACCATGTAAGATGCCTGTTCCCTGCTCACCTTCTTCCATGATTGTGAGCTTCCAGAGGCCTCCCCAGAAGTAGATGCTGATGCTACGCTTCCTGTACAGCCTGCAGAACTATGAGCCAATTAAACTTTTTTTTTTATATATTACCCAGTCTTGGGTATTTCTTAATAGCAATGCAAGAATGGCCTAATACACTTGTTAAAGACAGTAAGGAAGGCCTTATACAAGAAGGACTGCTGCAGAGGGGAATTTGCAGTAGGAGAGAAAGATCAGGCTCAACTCTGAATACAAGGACTAGTGGGGATTTATAGCCAAGGAGCAGGGTGGGGTCAGTGGATGGAAAATTACTAAAAGAAAATATCAGGGCTATGTGATGGTTAATACTGAGTGTCAACTTGATTCGATTGAAAGATACAAAGTATTGACCTCAGGTGTGTCTATGTGAGTTTTGCCAAAAGAGATTAACATGAGTCAGTGGGCTGGGGAAGATAGATCCACTCATCATCCGGTGGGCACAATCTAATCAGCTTCCAGTGAATATAAAGCAGGCAGAAAAACACGAAAAAAGAGAGATGGGCCTACCTCCCAGCCTACATCTTTCTTCCATGCTGGATGCTTTCTGCCCTCCAATGTCGGACTCTAAGTTCTTCAGTTTTGGGACTCAAACTGGCTCTCCTTGCTCCTCAGCTCACAGACAGCCTATTGTGGGACCTTATGATCATGTAAATTAATGCTTAAAAAACTCCCCCACATCTATACACATATACGTATACACACACATATACACACATCCTATTAGTTCTGTCCCTCTAAGAGAACCCTGCCTAATACAGGCTAAGAGGGATTCTTGCTGAGGCAGGCCGGAGTAATAAGATATCATACATGGAGGGTGAGGGATTTGATCAGATATCAAAAGTTTCCAGATATCCAGGATGGGGATTTTTACTAAAATGACTAAAGAGGATTCTTTTTTTTTTTTTATTACTTCCCCTTTTTGAGACTGGGTTTCACTCTCACCCGTGCTGGAATACAGTGATACAATTATGGCTTGCTGCAGCCTCGACCTCCCAAGCCTCAGGTGACTTTCATACCTCAGTCTTTTGAGTGACTGGGACTACAGGCAAGTGCCACCAAAACCTTACTATTTTTAAAAAGTTTTGGTAGAGATGAGGTCTTGCTATGATGCCCAGGCTGCTCACAAACTCCTGGGCTCAAGCAATTCTCCTACGTTGGCCTCCCAAAGTGGTGGGATTACAGGTATGAGCCACTGTGCCCAACCCAAACAGGATTCTTGCTAAAACTGGACTAAGCAAACTAACTGAAGCTAAGGTTGCTGCAAAAGTTATTGCGGTTTTTGCCATTGAAATGGCAAAAAATAAAATAGCTCAACTCAGTTGCTGGTTATAAGATTATATTGCTCTGGGAGTGCTATAGACTGAATATTTGTGTCTCCTCTCCCTACTAACAAAATTCGTATGTTGAAACCTAATTTTTAATATGATAGTATCTGGAGTTAGAGTATGATTAGGGGAGGTTATTAGTTCACAAGGCTTCCACCCTCATGAATGGGGTTAGGATCCTTATAAAAGAGGGCCCAGAGAGCTGTCTTGCCCTATCTGCCATGTGAAGACACAGTGGAGACATGGCCATCTATGAACCAGGAAGTGGACCCTCACCAGACATTTGCTGGTGCCCTGATCCTGAACTTTCCAGCCTCCAGAACCGTGAGAAATTAAACTTCTGGGGTGGGGGGTATGTGTTGTTGTTTTGTTTTGTTTTGTTTTTTTGAGACAGACTCTCACTCTATCACCCAGGCTGGAGTGCAGTGGCGCAATCTTGGCTCACTGCAACCTCTGCCACCCGGGTTCAAGTGATTTTCCTGCCTCAGCCTCCCAAGTAACTGGGATTACAGGCACCTGCCACTGCACCCGACTAATATTTGTATTTTTTGTGAAGACGGAGTTTCTCCAACTTGACCAGGCTGGTCTTGAACTCCTGACCTTGTGATCCACCCACCTCAGTCACCCAAAGTGCTGGGATTACAGGCATAAGCCACTGCGCCCGTCCAAATTTCTGTTGTTTATAAGCCATCTAGTCTATAGTATTTTTGCTAAAGTAACAATTCTTTTCTTGGCCAAACTTTAGTTAGGCTCTTGAACCTTCTTCTAGGCGCACTGTGCACTTCCTTGTAAAATTCAATTTCAGTAAAGAATCCTGCTAAGTCAGTTTAGCAAGAATCCCTCACCCTTAATACCAGATCGCCCTCAATACCTTATCACGTTTCTCATCCTCTACCACCCCGCAGTGATGCCTGATCACTCTGGCCTGTCCTCAGCAAAAATCCTGTTAGTTTGATTTAGCCATAATTATCCCTATTCTTGATGTTTTCTCTTAGGAATTTTTCATCTATTGATCTCACCCTGCTACTGGGCTATAAATTCCTGCTTGCCAATATTGTGATGCATTGCTGTGGCCCCTACACCTATTACATGGTCTTGAATAAAGTCTTCCATACAATGCTTTAACAAGTATCACTGAATATTTTTTCAACAATTTCAGCCCAAATAGACCAGGACAGAATGTGTTTATCTTGTCACTTCAAAATATTTCATGTTTTGATAAACAGCTCTGTATATTTAGAAAGTTTTTCTACGCAAAGCATTATCATTTTTGCGCCAGACAGAAAATGCTTGTGTTAAAAACACAACTTGTTTTAAGATTTCTTTCCTAGTCCCTTATTATTCCCTTACTCTGACTTCTGATATTGATCTACCTTTACAGCTTGAAGTCAGTAAAGAACATCTTTGCTTTTTTGGCTGTCAGTCAACTGAAAACCAGGGATATATGCTGACAGAGAGAAGACTGATATGGGAGGCCTTCAGGAAAATCCTAAAACCTCTGACATCACCGTGTAATGATTTTTTGCTTTCTTGTGGAAAATAATTGGAGATCATTGATCAATTAATCATTGCGCTTAAGCAAGGCACACCAAAATTGGTGTGTCACTTTCCAATACTAGACTAAATATAGCTCAACAAAAAAGAGCATGTTATTGAAGCAGCTGCACTGCCTGGGACATCACCTGAGGTTCTTCGTCTCATGGCCGTGAAAATCAAGGACACAGACACACAAAGGATGAGGTTAGAGCAGAAGTTTAACAGGTGAAAGGAAAAGAACAGCTCTCTGTCACAGAGAGGGATCCCAAATGGGTTACTATGTTGCAGTAAAATGTAAGGGTGCCGTGGTAAAATGTGAGGGTTTTTATAAATGAGCTAGTAGAGAGGGGCGATCTTATCTACGTAGGGCATGAAAACCAATTAGAACCATGTGTGCCATCTGCATAGAGCAGAGTCTCTGGCAACCCCCACCCCACTTCCTGATCATGCAGGTGGGCTCTTAGCTCGGGCTACTCCCCACTGCTTATCTCTTTCCATCATGCATGTGCTAAAAAGGGGAGAGGGAGTTTCCGTGACTGGTAGTACCTCCTTGCAACTGCAGACATCCCCTACCCCCAACCCTATACAAGCTTCCAGGTTCCCTAGGTTAGTGTGCCAAAAAAAAGGGAAAGCAGTGTGCTCATTAAGGCCCACTGTATTTACTGGGACGCGTTGTATATACGTGAAGTTTGGTGATTACCGGGGAAACTCTCCCTCTGTGCCAGAGTTGCTTATCTATTTTTATAGCCTGATCTTCTCAGCATCTCTGTTAGAAGTGATTTGTTTGAACTTCATGTGGTTAGAAAGAAAGTACTTTCCGAGCTGCTTTTTGTTACAAGAAAAGTTTCTGCCGGAGACTCTTTTACCCTAACTATCTACCTAAATAATTTCTTTCTATCTCCTGTATCATTATTTTTGTAAATTTGCTATGGGACGTCTCATTAACTCAAAATTATACTTACGTGCTTTTCAATGTTTCTTCAAAAGTAGGTGGTTCTCTAAATTTAGAATGCATCGGGATAACCCGAAGTCTTGTTAAGACAAAGATTGCTGGGGCCCACTGCCAGAGTTTCTTTTCTTTTTCTTTTTTTTTTTTTTTAAGATAGAGTTTCACTCTTGTCGCCCAGGCTAGAGAGCAGTGGCATGATCTCGATTCACCACAACCTCCGCCTCCCAGGTTCAAGCAATTCTCCTGCTTCTGTTTCCCAAGTAGCTGGGATTACAGGCATGTGTCACTACACCTGGCTAATTTTTGTATTTTTTAGTAGAGACGGGGTTTCTCCATGTTGGTCAGGCTGGTCTCAAACTCCTGACCTTAGGTGATCTGCCCACCTCGGCTTCCCAAAGTGCTGGGATTACAGGCGTGAGCCACCATGCCCAGCCCAGTTTCTGATTCAGTAATCAGTAGGTGAAGGTCACAACTAGTTCCTAAGTGATGCTGATGCTGCTGGTCCAAGGACCACATTTCATGAACCACTGTTAGAAAGAATAAGAATGGGCTGGGTGCGGTGGCTCATGCCTGTAATCCTAACACTTTGGGAGGCCAAGGCGGGCAGATCACTTGTGATCAGGAATTAGAGACCCTCCTGGCCAACATGGTGAAACCCCATCTACTAAAAATACAAAAATTAGCTGGAAATCGCTTGAACTCAGGAGGCAGAGGTTGCAGTGAGCCGAGATCATACCACTGCACTCTATCCTGGGCAACAGAGTGAGACTCCATCTCAAAAAAAAGAAAAAGAAAAGAAAAAGAAAAAGGATAACAATGGCTTGTAAAGGAAAATAAAAGTCTCAGGATGCCTAAACTCATTATGCCAAGGGGAGAGTTGAGCCTGGGAACTGAGTCATGCAACATTGTTATCCTTTTCCCCCAAACAGATACCTGTTACTTTGCAGCCTTGTGTCAAACCACGTTGCCACAGACAAAAGGCTTCATGCTTCTCCAGAGGGCTGACCTTATAAATTACTTACAAGGAAACGTTGCTGGCTCCTAAATCTTTCAGGACATACATCCTTCTATAAAATAAGCACAATTGTCCATTGTCACCATAGGTCTGCAACCTGTTTAACTTTTAAAACTAAGATATGTTAAATCTCACATTGACAATGTCAGTTACAAGCTGACATTGGGACAAGTGGGTGTGGGGTTTGGGAGTAGTTGTCTTCCACATCATACATTTTAGAAATTCAAAGATTTTCTGATTGGCACTTGGTTTAAAGAGTTATTATCTAAAGACCTGGAATCAATAGAAAGAAATGTCTGGGTTATAAGGGGTTGTAAAGACCAAGGTTTAGGGCCAGGCGCGGTGGCTCACGCCTGTAATCCCAGCACTTTGGGAGGCCAAGGCAGGCGGATCATGAGGTCAAGAAATTGAGACCACCCTGATCAACATGGTGAAACCCCATCTATACTAAAAAATACAAAAAAAAATTAGCAGGGCATGGTGGTGCCTGCCTGTAGTCCCAGCTACTCAGAGGCTGAGGCAGGAGAATTGCTTGAAACCAGAAAATGGAAGTTGCAGTGAGCCGGGATCGCACCACTGCACTCCAGCCTGGTGATAGAGTGAGATTCTGTCTTAAAAAAAAAAAAAAAAAAAAAAAGAAGACCAAGTTTTTGTCATTCAGATAAGGCCTCCAGCTAGCAGGCTTCAGAGAGAATGGATTATAGACGTTTCTTATCAGACTCTGAGTCTGTTCTATCAGTCTTAAAGTCTTTGTGTTTATGTTACTGCTGGTCAGCTGTGAGGCATGTCTGACACCAGCCCCTGTCCACTTCTTATCATGGCCTGAACTAGTTTTTCAGATTAATTTTGGAATGCCCTTGGCCAAGGAGAGGGTGCATCAGTTAAGTTGGGAGCTTAGAATTTTATTTTTGGTTTACAGTAAGAAAGTTGAATCTATCTCACATGAGTTACAAGTTATGATGGATGTCATCAGCCCCACAGTTCCACCCCTGAGACAAGTAATAAAACAGTGGTTTAGCTAACAAACTGACTAATTTTGGAACTGACTCTTCTTTTCTGCTTTAAAAATCAGTTTGTTAGCTAACAAACCACTGTTTTATTCACCCAAAGACACAAACTGAAACATTTTTCTTTCCTCCTGTAGTAAAGGAATTGGTGCATTTCATAAGACCAATCTTCCTGTTGTTTTACAATAATGTGTCAATCTTAAATAAAGAGATTTAGAAAATATGATTATATATGGAGTTTATTGGAACTCAAAGATTGAGGATGGCCACCCAGGACCACACATTCAAGTTGTCCTGAATATACACTTCAATTAGCAGTAGTAACAATGTTTTTTTGTTGTTGTTGTTGTTGTTTTCTTTTTTTGAGATGAATTCTCACTCTGTCACCCAGGCTGGGGTGCAGTGGCGTGATCTCGGCTCACTGCAACCTCCGCCTCCTGGGTTCAGGTGATTCTTCTGCCTCAGCGTTCCAAGTAGCTGAGACTACAGGCACGTGCCACCATGCCCAGCTAATTTTTTTGTGTTTTAGTAGAGGTGGGGTTTCACCATCTTGGCCAGGCTGGTCTGGAACTCCTGACCTCATGACCTGCCTGCCTCAGCCACCCAAAGTGCTGGGATTACAGGTGTGAGCCACTGCCCAGCGGACAATGGATTTTTAAAGCAGAAAAGAGTCAGTTCCAAAATTATTTACCAAGTATCTACATTAAATTAACTTAAATTACTGATTGGCTATACGTTTTTCTTTGTATCACAAATTCCAAGAACATCAAGATAATGGCTTAGGTAGCTAGTCAGGCATAAAATGCCTTTTAAACAATTGCCCCAGGCTGGGTGCAGTGGCTCACACCTGTAATCCCAGTATTTTGGGAGGACTAGGTGGGTGGATCATCTAAGGTCAGGAGTTTGAGACCAGCCTGGCCAACATGGTAAAACCCTGTCTCCACTAAAAATACAAAAATTAGCCAGGCGAGGTGGCAGGCACCTGTAATCCCAGCTACTTGGGAAGTTGAAGCAGGAGAAACGCTTGAACCCAGGAGGCAGAGGTTGCATTGAGCCGAGATTGCACCATTGAACTCCAGCCTGGGCAACAGAGCGAGATTCTGTCTCAAAAAAAAAAAGTGAAAGGCTTAATTTTTTTTTCCTGTGAAAATAAAGGAAGAGACAGCTCTGACCTCTCCTTTTCCTTTCAGAATTTAATCCTCTGTTCTTTTCAAATGTATGTTACATCTTTATAATGGCTAAATAAACGTCTTCTCAGTCTCACAATTTAGGACGTGGGAGCCATGTTTCAAAATGCATATTCAAGGGAGAGAGTTCTCACAGTTCTTCTGGGAGGGTAAGAAGTGAATTTTGGTGGGCAAGGTGCCTTGGCCCAATCTTCCAAACTATATCCTCACAAAAAGATGTGAGGAGTTTGCGGATTCTTCCTTTGGATAAAACTAGTTAGCTAACACTGGTGGTCCCCCTAACAACTATGCTAAACTTAAGATGAACTATGTGAGACAAAATATGCTGTCAAGTTTTCTTTCTTAAAGCCCAGTTTTGTGTATCTTGAAAACATGTATGTAATGGGTTGAATCTGCTTGTCAGTATAAACGATGAGATTCCTTGTGTCTTTGCAATCTCTTAATGAGTTGCCTGTTATGTATATCACATTGTGGTTTAATGCTTATTCAAAAATAAAACTGTTTTCTATCTCTGCTACCATTATGGAGAGGATTTGGGGGTTAGGAGATTTTTTTTTTTTAATTAAAATTTTTTTTTTCTTTTAAGGCCAGGTTTTACCATATTGGTCAGACTGGTCTTGAACTCCTGACCTCACGTGATCTGCCCGCCTCAGCCTCCCGAAGTGCTAGGATTACAGGCGTGAGCCACCACGCCCAGCAGGAGAAGATTTTTTTTAAGAGACAGGGTCTCACTATGTTGCCCAGGCTGATCTTGAATGCCTGGGCTCAAGTGATCTTCCTGCCTTGGCCTCCCAAAATGCTGGGAAGATTTTGTTTTTAATTGTATTTCCCCAATAATAATATACCATTTCCTAAGTCCTGGGCAATCAGGTAATAGAAGACACCACCTTCAGGCAGAGAGAGGAGGAAACAGCCAAGGTATTACATAGCAATGAATTTTGCAAAGCATTAATCTACAGTAAGTCCTCGTTTAACTTCATAGGTAGTGTTAACCTTAAATAATGAGATTCAGAAAATATGGTTAAATATAGTTCATCTAATCTCAAAGCCTAAGGATGGCTGCCCAGGAGCATAGATTCAAGTTGTCATAAATATACACTCTGATTAGCAGCAGTTACAAATGGCTTTTTAAGGCCGGGCATGGTGGCTCACCTGTAATCCAAGCACTTTGGAGGCCAAGGCGGGCGGATCACCTGAGGTCGGGAGTTCAAGACCAGCCTGACCAACATGGTAAAACCCCGTCTTTAAAAAAAAAAAAAAAAAAAAAATTAAAAAAAATAGCTTTTTAAAGCAAAAGAGAAGAGGCAGTACATCCTTTTTTTTTTTAGTGCATTTTAGGTTTTGGGGTACATGTGAAGCACATGCAAGATTGTTGCATAGGTACACACATGGCAGTGTGATTTGCTGCCTTCCTCCCCATCACCTATATCTGGCTTTTCTCCCCATGCTCTCTCTCCCCAACTCCCTACCCCCCACTGTCCCACCCCTATTTCCCCCCGACAAACCCCAGTGTGTGATGCTCCCCTCCCTGTGTCTGTGTGTTCTCATTGTTCAACACCCACCTATCAGTGAGAACATGTGGTGTTTGATTTTGTGTTCTTGCGTCAGTTTGCTGAGAATGATGGTTTCCAGGTTCCTCCATGTTCCTGCAAAGGACACGAACTCACCATTTTTTATGGCTGCATAGTATTCCATGGTGTATGTGTGCCACAGTTTCCCTGTCCAGTCTATCATCGATGGGCATTTGTGTTGGTTCCAAGTCTTTGCTATTGTAAACAGTGCTGCAATGAACATTCGTGTGTATATGTCCTTACAGTAGAACGATTTATAATCCTTTGGATATATACCCAGTAATGGGATTGCTGGGTCAAATGGAATTTCTATTTCTAGGTCCTTGAGGAATCACCACCCTGTCTTCCACAATGTTGAACTAGATTACACTCCCACCAACAGTGTAAAAGTGTTCCTATTTCTCCACATCCTCTGCAGCATCTGTTGTCTCCCGATTTTTTAATGACTGCCATTCTAACTGGTGTGAGATGGTATCTCAATGTAGTTTTGATTTGCATTTCCCTAATGATCAGTGATGATGAGCATTTTTTCACGTTTGTTGGCCTCATGTATGTCTTCTTTTGTAAAGTGTCTGTTCATATCCTTTGCCCACTTTTGAATGGGCTTGTTTTTTTCTTGTAAATCTGTTTTAGTTCTTTATAGATTCTGAATACTAGCCCTTTGTCAGATGGGTAGATTCCAAAATTTTTTTCCCATTCTGTTGGTTGCTGATTCACTCTAATGACTGTTTCTTTTGCTGTGCAGAAGCTGTGAAGTTTGATTAGGTCCCATTTGTCTATTTTGGCCCTTGCTGCCAATGCTTTTGGTGTTTTGGTCATGAAGTCCTTGCCTACACCTATGTCCAGAATGGTTTTGCCTAGGTTTTCTTCTAGGGTTTTTATGGTGTTAGGTCTTATGTTTAAGACTTTAATCCATCTGGAGTTAATTTTAGTGTAAGGTGTCAGGAAGGGGTCCAGTTTCTGCTTTCTGCACATGGCTAGCCAGTTTTCCCAACACCATTTGTTAAACAGGGACTCCTTTCCACATTGCTTGTTTTTGTCAGGTTTGTCAAAGATCAGATGGTTGTAGATGTGTGGTGTTGTCTCCGAGGCCTCTGTTCTGTTCCATTGGTCTATATCTCTGTTTTGGTACCAGTACCACGCTGTTTTGATTACAGTAGCCTTGTAGTACAGTTAAGTCCGGTAGCGTGATGCCTTCTGCTTTGTTCTTTTTGCTTAGAATTGACTTGGCTATGTGGGCTCTCTTTTGGTTCCATATGAATTTTGAGGTGGTTTTTTCCAGTTCTGTGAAGAAGGCCATTGGTAGCTTAATGGGGATAGCATTGAATCTGTAAAGTACTTTGGGCAGAATGGCCATTTTCACAATATTGATTCTTCCTAACCATGAACATTGAATGTTTCTCCATCTATTTGTGTCCTCTCTGATTTCGTTGAGCAGTGGTTTGTAGTTCTCCTTGAAGAGGTCCTTTACGTTCCTTGTTAGTTGTATTCCTAGGTATTTTATTCTCTTTGTAGCAGTCGTGAATGGCAGTTCATTCTTGATTTGGCTCTCTTTAAGTCTGTTATTGGTGTATAGGAATGCTGTGATTTTTGCACATTGATTTTGTATCCTGAGACTTTGCTGAAGTTGCTTACTGGTTTCTGGAGATTTGGGGCTGAGACAATGGGGTCTTATAAATATACAATCATGTCGTCTGCAAATAGAGACAATTTGACTTCCTCCTTTCCTATTTGAATACCCTTTATTTCTTTTTCTTACTTGATTGCTCTGGCTGGAACTTCCAATACTATATTGAATAGGAGTGGTGAGAGAGGGCAACCTTGTCTAGTGCCAGATTTCAAAGGGAATGTTTCCAGTTTTTGCCCATTCAGTATGATATTGGCTGTTGGTTTGTCGTAA
>CAUYLG010005496.1:0-21537 GCA_963573385.1 Cacajao melanocephalus | reverse complement strand
GGAATACTATGTAGACATAAAAAAGGATGAGTTCATGTCTTTTGCAGGGACATGGATGAAGCTGGAAACCATCATTCTCAGCAGATTGACAGAAGAGCAGAAAACCAAACACCGCATAGGTTCTCACTCATAAGTGGGCATTGAACAATGAGAACACATGGACAAAGGAAGGAGAACATCACATACTGGGGCCTGTTTTGGGGCAGGGGGGATAGGGCAGGGATAGCAGGGGGTGGGGGGACTGGGGAGGGATAACATTAGGAGAAATATGTAATGCAGATGACGGGGGGATGGATGCAGCAAACCACCAAGTTATGTGTATACCTATGTAACAAAGGTGCACATTCTACACATGTACCCCAGAACTTAAAGTATAATAAAAATAAATAATACATGCAAAGTGCCCAATTCATAGGAGGTGCCCAATAAATATTAATATCCACTCCTTGTCCTATTCAACTCAGGACCTGAGTTGAAACCAGGAAAATTTTCGTATCTGGCCAGAGAAATAGTGTGTGTAAAGTATTTAGGCAGAGTGATTTCCTGTTTATGACTGTCATTACTTCTACGCAGATTTCCACTGGGGCGTATTCACCTAGCTCCATTACTGTCTGGTATGTCTTAATGTCCTTAAGGTCCTGTTTCTTCTCTCTGAATCTGGGGCATATGGACTTTTAGTATGGTCACTGGTGTCAGAATAAGTCCCTATATATATTTTTTTGACCCATTTGTTTATAAATCTTTGTTTTCCTCTGAAGTGTCATATTCTTCAAGTTGTGCCTACAACCTCCAACGTGATGCCATGTTTTCCATTTGTACAAAATATCTTTCATTTCTCATTCCAGATCCATTTCCCGCTCCTATTCATCCTACTTTGCATCAGAGACTATGTCAATGGGCACCCTTGCTGGCCTCTGATGGTTGTGCAGCCAATGGGGTGGAGGATAAATTGATACGGCACTGGCAAAAGTCTAAAGGAGGATAGGAGGAAAGTGGTCTTTGTGTATTTATTTCCCGAATTATCTCCCTGCATAGTCATCCCTGTTTGACTACTCTCATATACCAAAAAGCCATCATATTTGTCAGACAGCCTTCTCTATGCAGTTATCTAACCAGACTCTGGTAGCTGCGTTTTCCAGATGCCCATTCAGTTAAGGGTTAGTAATGGCTCTGGTGCTCTCACTAGCCCTATGGTGCTGCCCCATCCCTGTGGTTTCTCTACCCTTCTTCTTACCTTTATAAGTAGTCTTTATTAAGTCATCCTTAATTATTCAGCCTGTGTGTGCCACTTGTTTTTGTCTCAATCCTAATAATACAGTATCCATGATTCTGATCTCTCTTTTTAGACAATATCATCTTTCTGAAATATTTTATGGTATAATGAGTATGGTAGAAAGAATGATAGCCCTTAAAGATGTCTATGCCCTGGAACCTGTGAATGTGTAACTTTTCATGGCACAAGGAATTTTGTAGATATGATTAAGAGTACAGACCTTGAGAAGAGGAAGTATCCAGGGTTACCTCCTCTTCTTATTTGGGTCAGTCCACTACAATTACATGAATACTTAAACAGCAGAGAATATTCCTAGCTATGTTCAGAAGAAGATGCCACTCCAGAAGCAAGGTCAGAGATCTGCAATATTGCTGGCTTTGAAAATGAAGGAAGGGGTCTGTAAGTCAGAGAATGGGAGTGGACCCTAGAAGATGAAAAACTCAAGAGAGTGAATCCTTTTCTAGAGCTTCTGGAAACCAATGCAGCTATGGTGACACCTTGATTTTAGCCTAGTGACAACAACATTGAACTTCTGACCTACAGAACTGTAACATAATAAATTGGTGTTGTTTTGAGACACTAAGTTTGTGGTAATTATTATGACAACAATAGGAACTTAATATTATGATAAAAATCCTGTTTTGAGACTGGGTTCAAAGATTTTCTACTCACTCAGAAAAACGATGATTTGACCATACAAGTAGCTGAAAAATACTAAATGCAATTAATAAAGAAACCAGAACAAGACCAATATATGAAAATTTGAGAGGCACCAGAAGTTCCTCTGCCAAAAATTATTTCCCCTACTATGTATGAAGCATCACTATTATATAATTACTTTTCATAAAGATAATATTTTCTAACAAGGCAAATATCTCTGAGAAAGGTAGTACATTATCACTTATCAGATAATAGCAACATAGAGGTTGACGAATGTATAGATATAAACTATTATAAGTTTTATTAAAAGAGTAGTTAAGATCTAGTCAGTGCTGCACTGTTAATAGACTTGATTCGACCCACTTATTTATCAATGAATATTTACTATGATATAGTCAATAACATGTTGAATGGGGGTACATTATAGAATTAAAATAAGACACAGACTTCATTCTAGATTGTCTCACTGTAGCTGAGTGATGAGCATGTGCGTCTGTAGGAAGGAGAAAAAAGGAAGTGGGAAAAGGTAGGGGAAGAAGCTGAGGTAGGTAGAAGTCTTGGCACTATTCATGCCCATGCAGAAGAGAAAATATTAAGAGTGCAGTTCTGCTCCCATGGAATGGACCCCCTGACCTCCATAGGGATCAGAAGACAATATGTACAGAATATTCAACTTTGAGAGTAGCAAGATGAATGGACTTTAAAGAACAGAGTAGCAACAAATTTTGAAGGCCAATCTTAAGATCTTTCATGGGTTTAAAATGTGCTTCCAAATAATAATTCCGAACCACACCAGGTTTTCATTTCTAAGTTTTCATTTTTATTTTTCTAGTCTAGAAATAGGATTCAGAATGCTGATTTTCTCATAGCACTTGGTAAGTTTTCATGGGTGGGTGATGGATGAATGCTTGCATGGAAAGATTTATCATGATGATCCTCATTAATATTAATCACTGGCTTAGGTAAGTAAAGACAAAAAGCTCACTTTAAGTTTTATCTCCAAAAGCTCACTTTAAGTTTTCCAATTTCAGTATGAAATAGCTAAATTTACTAATCTCTTAATTTCTTTCACTAATTTTCAGAGGTTCAAACTTTTATATTACACATGGAATTGAATATCTTCTCATTGTATTATTGCAGAGCATACACTTCTTAACCTCAGACTTTATTAATTATTCTGATGTGGTGTTATTATAAACTGTTGTTGATTATCCGACTCTTCTGGTCATGTGAGTGATGCCAGAATGTCAGTTTTACATTAAAAGGCTGTTATTTGTGAAAACTCAATACCAATACAGAAATAAAGTATGTGTTTAATTAAGGCTTTAATCTTCCCTGAGTTTATTTTTTAGAAAGGAGGGTGGGGCCCTGGATGCCAGTGGGGTTAATAATATTTTCCCAAAATGACTCTTATTCCTATAGTATTAGTAAACATCCGTTTGTGTTAGTAATTAACTGTAATGGCTTGATATTATTTTACCTCTCTTGATTGTATGTTCCAGTTCAGATACTTATAAACTAATTGTGCCACCTATGTATTTTGCCAAATTAAAAAAAAATGAAAATAACTGTCCACTTAGCAGACAGCTTCAAGAAAATAACCAGGTAGACAAACGATGATGGAGGGGAGGAGACAGGGGAGCAGATGAGGGTGTATCTGAGGAGCTGGGAAGAGAAGGGAGAGAATTTAAAAACAGAGAAGTAAAAGCAAAAACAACAAAAAGACCTACCAAAAAAGACCTTTTCCAGGGAGCTGGAAAAGAAGGAAGAAAGCCATGCAGTGTTGAACTAAGAGCTGGGATCTGCTAACTCCACGCCCCAAGTGTGCAAAGGCATCTCCAGTCTCCCACTGACTGACAGCCATAGCAGAGTTCCTGGGATACACTAAAGCTCACAGCTGGTTCTTCAGATGGAGTGGGTGAAGGTAAAAGGAAATGTCAGAAATTTAAGCAGAGGGTATTTTCTTTTACAGGTTTCCAGAGAAAGCTTTGTTTCCGTTTAACAGGCCCCATTAGTAATGAAAATGTACTCAGCATTTCCGCTTTGGCCTTCCACAGCTCAGTTGTGGGAAGGTTTCCTTTTCTTTCTTCCATCCTCACCTGGATGTAATGCTACCTAGGTAGAGTGGCATGGCTCCAGAAGCATAAGAAGCACATCACGGCTGTTGCTGGGGATCCATTTCCCCTCCTCTTTGTAGTAGGTGAAAGAGAGTGGGAGACAAATGGATGGGCCCTACTGACTTTGAAGGGCTGATTGTGGCTAAGTTCAGAAAAATAAACGAGCTCTTTCACCATTTGTGAGAATAACCAGCAGATTTTTAAAAAAATGGCATCTCTTCCAAAATAGGTCAAATGTTGAAACAGTATTAAAAAATTAATTTTTCCATTTTTTTGTTTCATCCATGGCCCTGGAATGCTTGCTGACATAGCCCCACTTAGGTTTCAGTTTCTGGAGAGTGCCCTTGAGTTCTAATGATAACTGTAATGATATTTTGTGGGTTCCCCACTGCTTAAACAAAGACAGAATTTATAATGTGCCTCAGAGCATCAAAAATGGATGTTGGAAAGCATTAATATTACTATTTTTATCACTATTTAGTGAGCAGCGCTGGAAGATATTAATATTACCATGATCATCATTATGGTGAGATAACGAAAAAGTGGAACTCCATGTGGCAAAGAGATTGTTGAGGGAGAAAAAAAATGGGTAAGACTATTTTTCTTTAAGTTCTTTAAATCAGACTTAACTGGAAAAATAATCGCAGTGGCTAACAGAGTCAGGAGTCAGGGTAATTAAGTGGGTAAATGAGGCCGGTGTCATTTGAATTTATGCATTTTCCTTCATCCCTTTGTTTGCTCTTCCTTTCTCTTTCACGGGGTCTCCACTGCAATGTTGTTTATTCATGGAGGGCATGCCACAGTTTTTAATACTGGGGGGAAAATCTGAAACCCTTCATCCGACTGGCCAATGTGTAGACTGGAGAGAACACAGGGGGATCAAAGTGATATGAAGACAACAGGGGTTTCATTAAAATGTTCCGTTCTCTGCCTGAGGACAGAGCAGTGAGAAAAGGGTGGAAAAAAAAAATCATCTAGCCCAAACAAGTTTAACTTAAAAAAAAAAGCAACGAACCACCTGTGGTCTCCTTGGAAACAGGCAAGCACACCCTCCAGCCACCTTTTAATGAAACCCCAGAGCCCCTTTATTAATTTATTAAAGAATCTATTTTCTGAGGATTCATAAACCTCATATAACTCATATTCCAACACATCTCTGCTATGCTAATGGCATGCACTTCTATGAATAATTAATTATTTAATTAGTAATAATTAGAGGTTGTTGTATAGGTCAAACCATTGGACTGACAGCATGCTATTGTCAAAATGTCACTCGAATTAATGGAACAGCATTTAAACAGAGAGTGATTCATCATTTAGGGTGGTTACCTAACTACCCACTCCCTCCCTCACCCCCAAATATATTTCACAGCATATGTCATTGTAAGATTTGCATAACATGTAAAACGGATCATTTAATATTGAGCATCCTACAGAAAGAGTATAGCCTTCAATATTTTGTTAGACACATAGGACAGGGTGAGTTAAGTAACTGAATTCATGACATTCAGACCCAACAGAAATAGTATACAAGTGCATACAATTTACATATAATTTCTAAGACTACATTTATGTCATTGGACATAAGGGCTCATAAAGAATAAATACACTCAAAGTGGATAATTGCCCAAATATATTTGTTGGGCATCTGTGGTGAAATAATTTTAAAAGATGATTATTCAGAAACAATCTAGTTCTATAATGTCACTACTCTGTGCTGAGCCAGGCCTTTACACTGGCTTTCTCATTCAGTCTCTCCTCCAACCATGCCCAGAGAGATATTCAATCTTGATAAGCAGTTAAGGGTACTTAGAACATATCTTCCTTAGCAGGGGAGACAAGCTTTGCTGTTGCTAGCAGTGCCACTCTAACCATGTTAATTAAACTGGATTTTTCCATTTCTTTATTTGTCATGGGAAACCAGTGAGAGTAGCTCCCTCGTAGGTATAAGAATTCAATGAGTTCATTGGTGTAAACAGCTTAGCAAAACACCTGACTCACTGAAGAGCTGTCAATGAGTGATAGCTCTGTTACCTCATATTTTAAAATATCATTTTTATGTGCACCAAACAATATAAATCTTACCAGGTAAACCTTTATGTCCTCATTATTCAAATCAGATAACTATCTCAAGACACAATATCTCTTATCCTGTAAAGCCAGGGATTATAAACTTTCCGTAATGGCCAGATGATAACTGCTTTCATCTTTGCAGCCCACATGGTCTCTGGTGTAAAAACAGCCACAGACAGTATGTAAACAACTGGTTATGATTATGTTCCAGTTAAACTTTATTTACAAAAGTAGGCAGTGGACAGGATTCGACTTATGGACTGTAGATTGCCAAGCTCTTGTCTAAGCCACATTGGCAGTAGGTGGAACATAGGTGTTCAATAAATAGTTGGATTAATAAAATTATGAATGAATGAATGAGAGAATGAAAATGTCCAGGATAAGACCCCTTGCCTTAACTGTAGTGTTGTACTTGGCTCAGATAGTATCCCTTTAATGAAATTTACAGTACCTAAAACAGAGTAGGAGATACTTTTTTTATTTTTATATGCAAAAGGAAAATTTACCTGTGACTACGCATAGATACCCTTTAAGGGAAAGCTACAATGAAAACATTTAACAAATACTTTTTTTAAATTAGGCTTTTTTTAAAAAAAAAAGTTGAAATGTAGATTATTGAAACACATACATCATTAGCACTGGCTTTTGCTTAGAGCTGATTGGTGATAGAAAATAGAATAATCTGCCTTATGTCTTAAAAGAGCATAATTTATTTTGTTCATCCTTTTTCTTATCCTCCTGGTTGTAGCAAAATGTCCAGAGTAGGCTAGAGGGAGAGAGCTTGGAGTCAAGGTTGAGCCTCTTTTCCTCTGATCCCAGCTGGAGCCCAAAACACCCCTTCCCTACTTTGTCTCCTCCTGTCCTTCATGGTCAAGCCCGTCTTCGTGGTTTCTTCATAGCCTGCACTGTGAATAGGGAGTGTGAGACTCCTTACACAGGAGAAGTAGAAGATGTGATTGAAGCCCTTATACTTCAGTTATTCAGTCAAATTGGATCCTATGAAAGCTTTAAAATAAAAACATAGCATACAAGCAATGGTTCCTAATATTTTGTGAAATTTTGTAAGCATAAACATGCAGCTGTTACATTAGCTGCTATGATAGGGAGAACATTTCTGTTAAAAAGAGGCCAAAGAAAATGACAATAGCATCAAGGAGTCAGGAAAAAAAAATATACTATCAGTCTTTTTCATGTGTTTTTTAGAAATCTGAGTCAAGAAATTACAATAGAATATATCAAGTCATCCTTTGCTCCTATTAATGAAATATTATATGTCTGGGTTAAAGGAGATTTGGTAACTGGAAAATCCAATAGCTATCATTTCGCATCTTTTATAAATAATTGGATGCTGAAAATGCAATGGTACCTGTGGAAGATCAATGATGAAGTAATTTTCATATCAGAGCTAACTGGGCTGTACAAAAACCATGTGTGACTAAAAGTGCATAAAAATACAGCCCAAAGCCTTTGAAACTTGAAGATCACAAATGCATCAGCTTAAAAAAACACATTTATAATTTTATAGTTTCTGTGGTTTAGGAGTCTGCACATAGGTTTGCTATATCCTTTCTTTAGGTTTACAAGGCTGCAATCATGGTGTTAGCTGGGGCTGAGTTCTCATCAGAGGCTTGACTGGAGAATAATTCACTTTCAAACTCCCTCAGGGTGTTTATAGAATCCATTTCCTTACACTGTGAGATGAATTTATATGTTATCTTGCTTCTTCAAAGCCAGCAATGAGGGTAGACATACTCTTCAGCAAATCTGCTACCAAGATGGCGGCAATTTACTCCTCAAGTAAAAAAGTTTATATAAGGTTATGAACAACAAGAAGGAAGGGATGATGGAGGATACTTCAAAGCCTGTCTGTCACAACTGTGTCACATTTTACAATAAAGATGCCTTTGAATATGAAAGCCTTGGATTTACCAGCTTTGTGACCTCAGAAAAGATTTTTTTATCTCTCTGGGATCTATTTTCCTTTTATGAAAATTATAGACAATAACAGCTAGTTAATAAAGTTGTTACATCTAAAATATAACAAATGTGACTGTGCCTTGTAAACATTAATTTCAATTAATATTAATTGGACACCAAGGCCTCCTCTTTTCTTTGCAATTTCATCTACTCTAATTGGTCTGTACCTATAATTTCATTGTATATGAATCTCTACAATAACTAGCTTCAATTGATATCTGAGAAGACTTAAAAACCATAAGAGACTGTCTGCAATTCATATAAAATTATGAAAAACTAATTGTAAGGTACAGGACTTTGTCTTGAAAACTCCAGAGTGATTCTGGGGAAGTGGGATAAGTCCTACCTCTCTCTTCCTATAGTTCCCTACTATGGCAAAGTTCGATTACTAGTTGCTAAAAATTCATGCTTCCATTGTGGGAGGTAGAGTTGTTGCTGGATTGCACTGCCTACCCTGGGATTACCATTTCCAGTCACCCCTTGCATCTAGGTGGAGCTGTTTGGCTGAGTTGTGACCAATGGAATGTGAGAGATTCACTAGGCCAGGACCAAGAAAACTTCCCAAAGGATTCTCCACTCTCTCTTCTCCCTTTTGCTACTGGATGCTGATTTCAGGATGACTTTGAGAAGACATTGCTGCAAATAGCAATCTCTGTGATCCCCAAGCCATGACTGTACAGAACACATAATTTCTACCACCAATTGGACTTTTACATTCAACAAGAAATATATTTGCCTTGTGTTAACCCAAAGATTACTGAACTCATCTTCATAGCAACTAGTATCTTGATTAGTACGTCTTAAAAGAGATCAGTGAAATTTAAAACATACACATATTTCTCCCTCCAACACAGTGCATCTCAAACTTTATTACACATAGAAAATGATACATGTTCTTGTTAAAATATTGATTCTCATTTGGTGAGTCTGAAGTAGGGCTGACTTTCTGCATTTCTAACAGACTTCCCAATGTTGCTGAGCCTGGGACATACTCTGAGTAACAAGGCTCTTACACAATGGTTCTCAAACTTCAGTGGGCATTAGAATCTCCTAGAGGGCTTGTTAAGATATGGATTGTAGGGCCTCACCCCTAAAGTTCCTCTGTCAGGTCCAATAATTTGTATTTCTAACAAGTTCCCCGATACTATACTTTGAGAACCAATGGTCTAAGCAATTCTGATATAAACCCTTTCCTAGCTTCTGTAGCATCTCATGTGTCCTCAGGCCAGTGTGTCATTTATCATAGGTATTTTTGGTAGGAAGAAAAGAACACATATGAACCAATGCCTTAAAGCAGTTGTAGTCACCTAGAATACTTTTTATTCTTGGTTTTTTTTTTTTTTGGTTTTGATTTGTTTTTTAAAATATTGATTCACAGGTCTCAGTCCAGACTAATTAAATCTGAGTCTTGGGGTGGGGGAAAGCATTGGGCATTAATATTTCTTTAAAGCACATAATTCTATTAACTGGGTTTTAGAACTACTTCCTTAAAGAAATGCCAAGTATCAATAGTTTGAAAGAGAAGACTCTTGCTGTTCCTTTAACTGTTTATATGAAGACCAGCCTTATCTAATTCTTTTTCTAACCAGTGGGAAAGAGCTCAATTTCTCTAACATATGGTTTACATCTATTCTATTAAGTAATTCTCCTTTGGCCTTTGACAGGAGATTAAGTGAGGCTGAATGAATGCAAAAGAAACTCCAAGAGCTTCTCCAATTTTTAAAAAATGCAGGTGAAGGCTAATAGCAACAGAAAAGAAAGACAGAAAAAGAGAAAACACAAAGACACAGCATTTTATCCTGAGGAAATGGAAGTTATTTTCCTCCAAGTCAAAAAACACTTCTCTGATTCTATTATAAATCACCTAGCAATTATACACACAGGGTGGGAGTAGTACCTCCTAGTGCTTTACTATTAGCAATAAAACCAGGTCAAGAAAGATGCAGCAATGGATACTTTTGGAACCAACATTATGGAGGATGTTTTCACCAAAGAAAACTCAGTGATTAATGTGCATTAACATTCCTTCATTATCAATTGCAGAAACCACTTATTTCCTGGAATATACTAGATACAAATATTATGAAGTATTATAGAAAAGCATTATATTATAAATAATTTTTCCCACCAAGAGATTAATAGATAACGGGTATGATTTTCCCCATCATCTATTTTGGATCACCTAGAAGCTGTGCACCCTTCTAGGTAAAGTAGGATGCATTAATCCAGTATCTGTCTCAATCCCTCATTCCTGAACCCCAACCTTAAGGAGACTTCATCCTCCCAGGAATGTTCCATGTAGCCAGAACATGTAGCCAATATCACATCCATATGAGTTGGCCATTTCCAATACAGATCTATGAAATAAAGCTGTGGTAAGGCAAAACAGCACTATGGCCAAGAGCACAACCATTCAGTTTATTTTGACCGGGCTTTGAAAAACAGCTCTGTGACTTATCATCTGTGAAATCTTTAGGTAGGTTCCTTGAGCTCTCTGCGTCTTCCTCCCATGCAATTCTTATATAGACAAACAAAATGTTCAGAACATCTAGTGTAGTGTCTAAAACATGATAATCGTGCAGAGCTAGCTACAAATAAATGCAGATGGCAACCTTGCAGGAAGCTGCAGAAAAGCAAATACCTGTTGCCAAGGTCTCCATCTTAAGCCTTGCAGCCCCCTAGTCTACTTTAAGGATAGAACTTAGACTTTGTTCCTCTCCCCACGCCAGTTGTCTCCTTATGTCCCCAGCAATAAGATATTAGGTTAAAAATGGTTTGAACAGAAACTAAAAGAGGTGATTCAGTCTCTTAAGATATCTGAATTATGCCTAAAGGACTTTTACCTAAATAAATGTATTTGAAAATAATTCCCATATAACATGATTTAATTATAACATAATACAATATAATCTACACCATAATAAAGGTGGGAACAAAATGCCAAGAGAGCACAATCAAGAATAATCTAAGAAGACTATAGAGAAAATGCAGTTTTCTTCACAGAGTAGGGACTCCCAGTGATTATTAATTTGTGACCCTGAGACCAGCAGCATAAGTAATACCTGGAAACTTGTGAATGATACAAATTGTTAGGCCCCACTTCCAATTAAGTCAATCAGGAACTCTGAGATGTAGCACATCAATCTGTTTCAATCACCCCTCTGTGGAATTCTGATGTGCCCTGAATCGAACTACAGCCTTTAAACCAACAGGAAGGAGGAGAGAACTTGTGGCAGGAAGATGAGTATACAGAGTTTTAAATGTTATCATTGAGCCTTGTAGAGTGGGAAAGGCCACTCAGGAGTAGAAATGCAACAAATGGGAATCGACCAAGATTAGATTGATGGATTTGAGGGGAAAAGGGCTGGAATAAGTTAGAGTGGGTACACAGGGCAATTAAGTCAAAGGAGAGAGAAACTAGGGTAGGAGTGAACCAGTCAGGAGCCAGGTTTGGGCAAGTGCATGGCCGAAACCAAGCAGGTAATATCAAAAACCTAAGCTCCAAAAGTTGCTAGAGACTAAGACTGGCCAGGGAAGTGAAGCACATAGATGGGATGTGTGATGTTGTATCAACCGTATTCTTCCTTGGCCACTCACAGGTCTTACTGGTCCAAGATCCAAAGCAGAGAATGTGTCCCTTCCCCAAACTAGGCTGCCTCAAAAAAAAAAAAAAAAAAAAAAAAAAAGGTGGGGGGATCAGAAGCCTGAGTATTAAGACCTTCAACAAATGAATATCCCAGTGTTTATTATATATCTAGGCTTAAAAATGGAGTTTCAAAATTAAAAATCCTTTTGAAAAATTGAACCTGCTCCTAGGGATAACTAAGCACCCCTTCCCCGGCCCTCTCTGCTCAAACCCTCTTCTCAGTGAAGTGGAAGCTCACCTCATGCTCTCCTGTGCCGGGGCCTCTTTTGTCCACCAGCCCCACATACCAGGCAAGACCTCAGTCTGCCTCACCCCTTCCCCATACATGGTGCTTATGTATACTTACCAACAGCTTCCCAGCTCCCTGTTCATCATGGCTTCTTGCATTGCACTCTTTCTGTCTGGATTTAATATCATGCTTACCTACTTAAAAGTGATCTCATACAGCAACAATCTCTGTATGGAAAACTCTCAGCCTTTGTCTAAATGAATTTCTAAAATACAGTTGTTTTGTTGTGTTTTGCATTTTCATCAGTTCTATAAGAATATTCTTGTCAATCATTTTGCTAATGAGAAATCTGCTATCTATGTAAATGGTGTTCGTTTGTATGCCCTTCTTCAATTTATGTTTGATGTTTTGCAGTTTTTCCAAGGTGAGTCCTATGTGTATTTATTCGTATTGATCTTACTTGGTACTCTTTGTGCTTCTTGAGTCTGAAGGTCCGATTTGTCACTGAGTTTAGTAAATTTTTTCAGTCATTGTTGATTTAATTAGACATCCTCTGATCACTACTACCTCTGTTCTCTGCTTATGAAGCTTTCCAGGTGTCAGCCTCTGGATTACTTGTTACTTCTTTTTCTCTCCATGCTACATTTTGAGTAATTGCCTTAAATATGTCTTTTTGTACACTAATGCTTTATCTAAGTCTAATCTAGGTGGTTAATATGCCAAATTAAGTTTTTCAAAGTTTCAATGACTTTCTTTTTTTCTATTTCTAGAAGTTCTATTGGATCTTTTCCCAATACACCTATTCTGGCTTATAATGGGTTCTTTTTCCTCATGGCTTTCATGCTATTTTATTTACTTAAAACATATGTATTTAAGGTCTCTTTTGGATTTTTCCACTATCTCAATGTCTTAGAACCCATCATTTCCTCACATGGCTTACATTTTTTATTGTGAGCTCAGCTTAGTGCATTACTGTTTTCAAATAGGAAGCTGGACACTGTGGAAGTTTTGCCACAAAGAACACTTGCCTTTGTTTTTTGCTGGCACTCTTGGAATGCCCTTGTCTAGCCTCAGTTCTACATTAATTTCTCCCCTCTGGGAATGTCCTGTAGTGTGCAGGTAGTGACAATCACAGCCCATGCCCACAGCTTGTGCAGGCAAGCCTGGTGTTTTCAATTTTTCTTGGGAGACTTTTTGTCCATTCATATCCCAGGGCAGAAAAAGGCATCCAGCTCACTTCCCTTGCCAATGGGAAGAATCTTTCTAGTTCTAGATTTAAGGGTCTGTTCTTATGTAAGTTCAAATCCCCTACTAGTCATAGGCCTAAGGCCACATCTTGACTTTGTCTGAGTGTTCAAGCCCAATTCCTTAGACTCTCAAGCCTATATCCAATCTGGCATCTCTCAAGGCATTGATGGCACCAGTTTACAGGCGAGACAAGCTCCCAATATATCAATGTGGAGGTCTCTCAAAGTGATCAAGTGGTCGGTGAAAAAGAAAGAGAGACAAAGAAAAAGTTTTCTTGAAAGCTAGGCCCAGGGGAGACACCACATAAAGCCGCTCCATGGATGTCTGACATTCCCCTGAAAACCTCAGTTTTTTTTATTGTGCTCTTTCTATAGGGGAGGGGGAGCAAGCTTACACAAAGTTTCAGTGATAATTACACAAAAAGAACACATTTGCTAAAACTGATGCACAAAAATCACAACGTGGTATTATAAAAGCAGAACAATGTAAAGATAACTTTCCGTGTGTCAGCACAGAAACGATACACCTTAGCAAGATTGTAGATTAAACATGAACTTATGATCATCAGCGAGAACATACTGGGTTCACAGCTATAGGGGGAACAGGATCTAACACAGGACAACCAGCCTGACCATAAAATCTGCAAGAGGAGAGGGCCTCCACACAGGCCTGGAGGAGCAGTGGGAGAAGAAACTTTTACATCCTTAACTCAACCACAGAGACAGACGCCCCTCATGCGTCCATTTATAGGCTCTCCATAAGGGTCGCATTCACTTTCCAGGGCCTTAATTAATATGCCTTTCCTGGGAAAGGAATCCAGGTAATAAACCGATTACACGTCCATTTATAGGCTCTCTGCCATGAGAAGCCTATTACGTGCTGTCATCTCTTTCCAGAAGTCAAGCTATGTGGTTAGTCCCTTTCACAGAGTTACTGTTTTTATCAGAACCATTCAGCAGAGACAAAGTTACACATTGCAGCTCAGCAGAGTCAAAGTTACATGTCACATCTCAGCAGAACCAAAGTTACAAGTTTGATCTCAGCATTTCACTTATCCTTCATTTTCTCAAATATTATCGATACAGCAAGTAACATGCATCACAAAGCAGATAACTCATTTCAGGGAAACCAAATTCTAAGAGACTTTGCAGTTTAAAAATCGACAACAATTTCTTCTTGTTATTTCAGATAGCTTGGGTTTTGCCAATTCTTCCAGAAGCTTGGGGTTGCTCAGTCACCACAGAGGGGTTCAGAGTATTCCCAGCACCAGTTCATGAGATTTGTGCCTGGCTTTAAGTTATTTATCTTATGTTTCTGACACTAAGGGGATTTTGTCTTTCTAACCCGCCTTCCTTCCTCCCTTCCTTTCCCCCTTCCCTTCCTTCCCTCCCTCCCTCCTCCCTTCCTTTCTCTCTTCCTTTCTTTTCTCCCTTCCCTTTCCTTCCCTTTCTTACTTCCCTTCCCTTTCTCCTTTCCCTCATCTCCCCTCCCTCCTCTCCCCTTCCTCCCTCCCTTCCTTCCTTCCTTCCTTCCTTCCTTCCTTCCTTCCTTCCTTCCTTCCTTCCTTCCTTCTCTCTCTCTCCTTTTAAACTCAGCTATTTATTTAAAGGTTTAGCTAAGTCTAATACTAATGGAGAAAATGGGAGGTAACAGACATTCAGTGATCTCTCTTAAATAACTTTGGTTCATTTGACATTCTCAGGTGTTCTGGAAGACTATTTGAGGTTCACCTTTTGGCAAAAGTGATTTAAACCAGTTTACTCTATATCTTTAAAGATACTCTATATCTTTACTATGGTGTGTCACATTTTTCACTATGTTCTCACCACCTGCCATGTGCCTTTTATTTTTCCAAATGAATTACTGTCCTATTAACAGAAGGTGGCAAAATTAGGAGAGCAGGTAACCTCTATAGGAAAAACACCCAGCTGTATATCAAAGAAAAATGCTTGCCAAAAAACCAGGCACCTAATCTGAAGCTGGGGTAGCCACTTAAAACCTGGGTGACATAGATTCTTTATTTACTGTCTTCTCTCTCCTCTTTTCCTATGTCCCCAACAACTTCCCCAAGCTCAACTGACAAATCTCAAAAGCAACTACTTTATTTTAATACTATGGAACTACCAAGTACACCATATCAAGGGACACATTTTCCACTTGTGTCAGGATAGGTCAGGTTATGCTTTTACAAACACCCCAAAGTGAATGGCCTAAAACAACAAGGCTTATAGAATCTTGCTCATCTACAAGACCTTCATGGGTTGTGACATGTATCACTTTTCACAGTTCAAATCAAGTCGCATGACCACACCTGACCTCAAGGGTGCAGGTGCTAATTTAACCCAATGCTAAGGAGGACCAGAAATATTTAGCAGACAGACTTTATGATCACCAAACCCCACTCCACTTAATTTAACTTAAAAGTCCTTTTGACTTCTCTTACAACCATACAGAGAAGCCACTAGGCAGCCGTATCTCTGTGGAGGAGGAAGCTGCTAAAGAAGAATGCCATGGAAATTTCGGGCAACTATACTTTGACCTACACTGACCAACTAGGGGTCACAAAGGGCTTCTACTACTCATTATATGCACCTTCTGTAAGTAGGGACTTTTGGCTTCTTTAAATCAGAGACATCTCAGAAAGCTAAACTAACTTGTGATATAAAACAGTAATATTGATCTCTCAGAACTATAAAGTCATACGATTTTATAGTTTATAAGTCATTTTCATTGAAAGTTCCGAGAGGAAAGTATAATTGTCCTCATTTTATATATGCCCAAATAAAGTCTAAAATAAGAGTTGAAGTTAGGTTTTTCTGTCTTCATCATGTCAAGTGGAAGTAATCATACACACTTTGTGGGGTTATTGTGAGTAATAGAAAGTGACTTGTAAAATTTCAAGCATGTTATGAGTACTCAGCAAACATTAATTCCCCTTTCAGTTCAGATATATGGGGAATTATTGAGGGATGAAATGGCCAGGAACTTCTTCACAAATGAGATGAGACTTAAGCTAAAGGCATTTCACTTAGTATAAGACATTGACTTAAACTCCACAACACAATAACAAGAATAATATATAATATACCCAGCTCGTAAGAAAGCATTACTTATTTTAAGATAAAAAGTTTAAAAAATAACACTACTATGTGTCGAGCTCTATCCTAAGCTCCTTACAAATATTAACTCATTTAATCCACATGGTTATGTATGAGGTAGGTCTCATTATATGATGATTTTATAGATAGTGAAACTGGGGCAGAGAAGTTAGGCTATTGACTTAAGGTCACACAGGGATAGAACTGAACCCAGTTGATCTGTCTCCAGAATTCATGCTCTCAGCCAATAGAGTTTCATCCTGTTTCCTGATGTATCAAACACAGTTTATTTGGAACTGTGACTGTGCTTGAGGAATCTGTTATCACTTACTGCTTCTCCCTGGAAAGGGAGAAGCAATAAGTGGTGTGTAGCATCACTAACAAAGCTGGGCCATGGCAAACTTTTTCTCCTTGCCATTCACCTCCCTAACACAGGGGAAGGCATGGCTTGGGCATACCTGGTGGCTGGTGAACTAGAACGCAGCAGTGTTGTTTTAAGACCCATACGTCACTTTTCTTTTGACATCTGAGTTTCTACAAGTTCTTATCTACAGATGGCTATGAAATTTACAGACTTTTTAAGTACGTATTAAGTATTACATGCAATGTTTAATACCTTGCATCACAATTGGTTCAAACATACTGCAACTCTTTTTTTTTTTGCTTGGTAGACCAAGTGCACTAGAATGACTGCTAGAATCCCACTTTTCTTCACTATATAAATATGGCCTCAGTCTCCTCATTAACTCTATAAATGCTATGGAAACACGCTGTAGACATTATTTTGACTGACTCCACAGTCGTGTAAATATAATGTTAATTAATAATTATCTATATGCAACTCAGCAGCCTAGTCTATGTTTGGTCTTTGTCAAAGGCAAGGAGTCCTTTATTTAATTCCATGTGTACTTGATTTTGCTTCTGAGACAATTTCTAAATGGTTCTATATAAGTGTTTTGTGGGGTGACTGAGGAAGCAAAAGTCTAACCAACAACTTCTCAGAATCCTATCAAAGCCAAGGGGTTGTTGTTTGAATGAAGTTGCCCAGGTGAAGGGGCCTTTCAGTGAGGATTTCTACCTAAGGAGATAGCTAAATAAGTAGTCTGTGACATTTCCTCATTTGCATAAGCACTTAACCCCCAATACAGGTGATTATTCTAATACAAATTAAAAGTGAAATAAATGTATGAAAAGAGAGCTAGAGGATATTTATCTCTCCCTAATAAGGAAATACCAAATAAATAAAACACAACAACCCCCTCCAAATAAAACAAAACCCAAAAGCTCCTTTTTAATTGTCGTGCAACCAGTTAATTTTAATTAGATCACTATTTCCCCCTGTTTACTACCCAGTGGTTGAGGGGTTAATGGAATTAGGGAAAGCTACCAGATAACTGAGGAATGATTCTTGCATGAATAATAATTCCTGAGTGGGAGTGAGATGTGCCACCTCCCTTCCCATCTCAAGGTACTTCAGGCTCAACTGGATATAAAAATTAGACAGTGTTCTTTCTGCTTCATACATCACCCAGCAGAACACAGCTGGCTGTTTAGCTTTAGGGCAAACACATTTGAATAGAAAAAAATACAGGCTACGTTAGGGTAGCTTGACTGAATTGCCCTTCAACCTGGATTTTTTTTTCTTATTCATTTATTTATTCATTCATTTATTTATTTGATAAGCCAGGAGGTCTTTGAAAATTTCTTCAATTCCCAGAGCACTCCTTCTTTTAATAAAGAGCATTTCCCAGATAAAATCTTGTATTGGTATTGATCAATACAGTACCATCAGCATCATCTCCACCCACCACTATGAATTTCAAAGCTGCCAAGACTCTGAATTTGAGAAGGGTTGACATCAAGTTGGTAACAATCTAGACTTATTCAAGACATTTCCTCCTTCTTCTCTTCTATTATTTAGGATTTAGCATCATTTTATAGGGTTAGTGTCAATCTATAAAGTTATAATTACCTGTAAGGCCTATGAAAATTGTTGTCAGCTGAAATGGCCACCTGCACCCCTCTACTATGGGGAGCTGCCCTGATCATTTAGGAACAGCTTAGTCTGCCTCCAAGTTAAAGATTTTACTGACTGACCATTGCTCCGAAAGTAAACAATGTTTTCCTAGGAAAGTATATAAATGCTAGACGACATAAAATCAGGTGAACAGAGGTATACAAAAAGAAAAATGTGGGCCTTGGAATTAGAACTTCAGTGCTCTTGCCTTTTATTTTCTATACACAGGATGAATGAAGGAATAAATCTCCCATTTTTATCCAATTACATCCCATAGGAAAGAAAAAAAATTAACAACCCTGCTCCCAGAACTTTTTAGGAGACCACACTAATGGGTAAGCCCTTCACTTAACTAGAGTCATATAGAAGAAGTGAAAGAACTAACAGGGTTGCAGACCCTACCAAAACAACAACAAAATTGCATTCCCCAACTGTGATCAAACTGACTCCAGTCTTCTTCACAAATGTATTGGATGATGACATCTGACCCTTCAGGGCATGTGAACAATTGTTGAAACACATCAGAGAAAGAAGAGGCTTAGGTTCTTTCCACAAGCAGAAGAGAGCTAGTAGAGCTACATCATTAATTTAGGTATCCATTGAGATGAGAATCTGTAGCTTTAAAAACACCAAAAAATTGTGAAATAATCTGCATGGTTTGCATAGCCCATATGATGCTTCTATACTTTGCTGCCTTGTCTTAGAAGAGGTTAATCATTTGGTTGTCTCGTGGTGTGCATGTGTGTATGTGTGCACACACACATACATTCTGTACATGAAAGTCACATCATACTGCATAAGAGCTCATAGACTTTTCATAAAATTACCAGTGTAATAAAATTTATTTTTATTTTCTTTCTTCCCTCCAAATTTTTAATTTGTAGTCTTAAATATACCAGCTTTGACATCTCGAGGTAAGAGGAGAAAACCTTTATTAGCCAGTAAGTGTTCTAATTGAATATCTATTTTGATCCTGCTGGTCCTAACAGTTGATTTAAAAGCCTAAAATCTATTATTGTGACCATGAGTGAGCTTTCCTATGACAGAAGAATGTAGGGATTGTGGCCAGAGAGTATGTGACAAATGAAAACAAAATGCAAGCATAGACAAATTGAAACTCAAGCCCCAACAGTAAAGCCTTTCAACCAACTGGGAAAACTCCATGGTGCCATCAGAGTCAAGGGTTTAAAAACCAAAAACTGGCAAAGAGAAATAGATCCATGAAAAATGAAGCAGGGGTCTGTGGTCTCCTAAAAGGGAGATATGTAAAACTAGCAGATGTGGATCTCTTTAGTGATCTACTTTGAAGATAGGGAATGCATTTGTGAGAACCCAGTCTATGGTAATGATTATCATTTGGGAAAATAACAAATGCGATGCTTTCAAAACTACACATTTCTCCCCGTTCCAGAGGTCCTAATTTTCTTCCTTCAGGGGAACATGTCTCCAAATATGCCAAAACCCCAGCAACTTTGTCAGATAAAATCAGAATCACAGGTTCTTCTGGTTAAGAAAGAGTGAAAGATTCATGAGTCCTGGGCCTTTGAAATAGTCAATACCAGAAGTATCCAGTAAGGATTATTTTACTATTTTTTAAAATAAGTATTCACACACACTCTACAGACCTATCAGTAAGTGTTGGCCTTTTGCTTTCATTATTCCTTTGCCATCTTTATTTTTCATCCCTCTGATCTCTCTACTCCACTCCACTCCATCTTTCTAAATCTAACCCTCCTTTAAAACTAGGCTCACAGGTTACCCCCTTGCTAATTCTTCAGGTGTGAGTTAAAGACTTCTTGTTCATCCTCTCCTAGCACCCGAGTTTCTCTCTTAGTATCTTATACAATAAATTTATTTCTTTGCTTGTGTTCTCATCATAGCCTGAGTTTTGTTAAGGCTAAGGAGTATGTTTTACTTGCCTTTGACATCCCTGATGCATAACAAACATCTACTAAGTGTTAGTAGATGAAATTCTGAAATTCTAAAACAGAGTTTTTAAAGATATATTCAAAATGAAAAATTTAAAGGACACGGCAAAAGAGAAAAGAGAAAAGGGTAAACTAGTCAATGATCATGATGAGTAATGGCATCCAGGGAATATCATAACTATGAGAAACAAATTATTGTCATAGCAGCTCTTAAAAATGGAATACAGTTGACTACCAAACAAGAATGTTCAAATGAACATTTAAGCAGGTTTGAACAGACACTGCTGAATTGAAGTTTGGCCTTTGAACATATGCAATTTGGCATGAAATACATTGTTTGGACAGGTGCACTTTTTGCTGTACTCTTAAGGTTTGGGGAGATCTCTAGAGTATGTGTGTTCCTCTGTCTTTCCATATTCTTCCTAGCTATTCAAGTCTTAATGATGTGGCTTACCCAAATCTGTGAATTTTGTTTGGGAAGGCATATTAGGTGAGTCTAGAACACCAGAAAAAAGAAGAAAATAATAAAATAGCTGCTATTCACTGACTTCCTGCTATGTGCCAGAAATTTCCAAAAAATTCTATATGCATCAACAAGTACAATTCTCACAACCACGGTTCAAGATGAGCATTTGTATTATCCGATGAAAAAACAGAATCTCACCAAGGTGAAGTCACTTGTATAAAATTGTACAGCAAGTGCAGGGCAGAGACAGATTTGGGATCTTGGCCTACTTGACACCAAATTTGTATGTGGTCCCTGTGTTCCATTGCCCAAAATCCCACCTGTGGGCTGTTTGTGGAGAGCAAAGTCTAATCCAAAGGTCTGACACAGAGACTACCCACTACTAAGATAACACACAATAGAAATAGCTATATTCGGAGAGAGATCCAAGATGGCCGATTAACAACAGCTCAGGATTGTAGCTCCCAGTGAAAGTGCAGAGAGCGAGTGGATGCCACACTTTCAGACAAATTTTTGTTGCCCACAGACCGAGAGATTCCCAGTGGAGGAGCCACACGGGTCACCAGCGCGACTTTTTTGGCCGGCGTGGCTGTTTTGCCGGCGCCCCAGCACGGCACTTCTCGGTGTGCAGTATACGGAATGGGGTGCCCTTTGAGTCGGGCTAGGCTGGTCCCATCCCCACAAGAACAGCAATAGGAAGCGCTGAGGACTGAGAGTTTCACAGTAAGCACAGCTGAACCCAGGAAAGCCTAGCTCTGCAGGGAAAGGGCGTCTGCTGAAGGAAGATTAAGAAACAGAAAAAACT
>CAUYLG010005494.1:0-29898 GCA_963573385.1 Cacajao melanocephalus | reverse complement strand
GAGCAAGGGTTGAAAAACTGACTGTTGGGTATCTGCTCATTATCTGAGTGACAGGCCATTCATATTCCAAACCTCAGCTTCACACAACATACCCATGTAATAAACCTGCACATGTACCTTCTGAATCTAAAATAAAATATTGGTTGGCTGCTTGTTTGTTATTTTCATCTCTTATTCCTTCCTGTCTCTTTGTTCTTTTTTTGTTTGTTTTGAGACAGAATCTCCTCTGTTGCCCAGGCTGGAATGCAGTGGTGCAATCTCGGCTCACTGCAACCTCTGATCCCAGGTTCAAGTGATTCTCCCGCCTCAGCTTCCCTAGTAACTGGGACTACCAGCATGTGCCACCATGTCTGGCTAAATTTTTATTTATTTATTTTTATTTTGTATTTTGTATTTTAGTAAAGACGGGGTTTCGCCATGTTGCCCAGGGTAGTCTCGAACTCCTGAGCTCAGGCAGTCGGCCGCTTTGGCCTCTTAAAGTGCTAGGATTACAGCCATGAGCCACTACACCCAGCCCATTTCTTAACCACTGTCCTAGAGTGAGGGGCTCCTAGATCCCTACTGCTGGCCCCATTGCCACCCCATGGGTGCCCAGCCTTTATTCACGTTACTTAAGTGCACAAACCTTCTTCGCAGCCCAGGTTGTGTCTTAATCCAATCTGAGGCTTGGAAACTGGGTCAAGTATACCTGCTTTCCCCCATCTCTTGTTCCCCAAGGCACATAAGCTTGCACACACATGCACACACTCTACACACACACGCCCCAGCCCCCTAGCTGTGCTGTTGCCTTTGCAGCACTCACCAACACCTAGCCTTCTGTTACTCATTTATTTTCCATCTTTCCCATGAGAATATAAGCACCACAAAAGCAAAGAAGTTGCCCCTCTGGTTTACCATGGTATCGCCAGAGGCCAGTGCCTGACACATAGTAGGTACTTGTTTTAAAATCCCAGGGGCTGCTGTAACAAAGTGTCACAAACTGAGTGGCTTAAAAACAACAGAAACTTGGAACGGAAAATGGTGTTGCAAAGTTGGAAAGCAGTGTGGCTGTCTCAAAAAAAAAAAAAAAAAAAAAAGCCCAACATAGAATTACCATATGAGCCAGCCACTCCACTTCTGCGCATGTGCCCAGAAAAATTGAAAGCAGGGAATTGAAGAGATATTTACACACCCATGTTCATAGCAGCATTGTCCACAATAGCTGAAAGATGGAAACCACCCAAATGTCCATCAACGGGTGAATGGATAAACACTATGTGGTCTATCCATACAATGGAATATTATTCAGCCTTTAAAAGAAAGGAAATTCTGATTCCAACATGATGAGGCTTGGAAATGTTATGCAAAGTGAAATAAACCAGACACAAAAGGGACACATAGTGTATGATTCCACTTATGTAAGTTACCTAGAGTAGGCAAATTCATGGAGACTGGAAGTAGAGTAGAGGTTACCAGGGGCTGGGAGGAGTGGGGAATGGGGAGTTATGGTTTAATGGGTACAGAGTTTCTGTTCAGGATGATGAAAAAGCTGGAGAGATAGTGGTGACAATCTGGTAACAACACCAGTCAACTGTACACTTAAAAATGGTTAAAATGGTTAATTTTATGTTATGCATTATTTTACCATTAAAATGTCCAAAAAAAACCCCAGAAGTTTATTGTTACATAATTCTGGAGGCTGAGGCTGGAGGTCTGACATCAAGGTGTCAGCAGGGACATGCCTGCTCCAGGGGTTCTAGGTGAAGGTACGTCCTTGTCTCTCCTAGCCTTTCCTATCTGCTGGTAATGGCTGGTGTTCCTTGGATGGGAACTGCATCACTTTAATCACATGGCCGTCTTCTCTGTGAAGATGCACATCATCTTCCCTTAGTGTATGGCTGGTTCTATGTCTACATTTCTCCTTTTATTTTTTTTTTCTGAGATGGAGTCTCACGCTGTCACCCAGGCTGGAGTGCAGTGGCGCAATCTCGGCTCCCTGCAACCTCTGCCTCCTGGGATCAAGCAATTCTCCTGCCTCAGCCTCTGGAGTAGCTGGGACTACAGGTACCTACCACCACACCCAGCTAACCCAGCTAATTTGTGTGTGTGTGTGTGTGTGTGTGTGTGTGTGTGTGTGTGTATTTTTAGTAGAGATGGGGTTTCACCATGTTAGCCAGGATGATGTCGATTTCCCGACCTTGTGATCCATCTGCCTCAGCCTCCCAAAGTGCTGGGATTACAGGCGTGAGCCACCACGCCTGGCCTACATTTCTCCTTTTTAAAAAGATACCAGTCATGTTGGCTTAGGTGACTTCATCAGGTCACTTCAGCCTAGTGACTTCGTTTTAAATGGATTCCTTCTATAAAGACCCAATTGCCACATAGAAGGTCACATTCTGAGGTACTGGAGGTTAGGACTTTGGAATACCTTTTATGGACACAGTTCAACCCATAATAGACCTCAGTTAATATTTGTTGAATAAATGAATGGATTCAAGATCTGGCTGCATCCTTATAAATAAGAAAGAATTCCTAACATCTAGATAGTATGAGAGCTTGACACGACTCAGGCGCTGTCCATACTCATCTTTTTAAAATCCTCCCAACAAACTCAAGAGGTTAAGTGTTGTATTTATTGATCATTCCATTTTATAAAAGAGAAAATTGAGGCTCAGAGAGAGTAAGCAGCTTGCCCAAGGTTGCACAGCCAGTGAGTAGTAAGGACTAGGCTTTATGGATTGAGCCCTGACACTGTCTGGTTTCATTAATTCAACCCTCACAACCATCTTTGAAGTAGGTATTATTAACGTCCCCTAATACAGACTAGGAAGCCAGGGCTCAGAGAGCTTAAGTGACTTGTCTAGGTCACACAGCCGGGAAGTGGTAGGACCAGGACTTGAACTTAGATCAGTCTGACTTCAAGAGAAACGCTCTTAACTTTTAAACTACAAAGCTTCCTGGCTGGGTGTGGTGGCTCACACCTGTAATCCCAGCACTTTGAGAGGCCGAGGCGGGTGGACTGCCTGAGCTCAGGAGTTTGAGACCAACCTGGACAACATGGTGAAACCCTATCTCTACTAAAATACAAAAAATTAGCTGGGTGTGGTGGCGTGTGCCTGTAGTCTCAGCTACTTGGGAGGCTGAGGCAGGAGAATCGCTGGAACCCGGGAGGCGGAGGCTGCAGTGAGCTGAGATTGCACCAAAAAAAAAGCTTCCTACTAAGCTCTGGGAATTTACTGACGTTTTTCTCCTCCAGGCCTCATTTTCCCCATCAGAAATGAGGTCCTTGGTCCGTGCACTATGTATTAGGTTGGTGAAAAAGTAATTGTGGTTTTTGGAATCACTTTTCATGGCAAAAACCACGATTACTTTTGCACTAACCTATTATTCTCATCGAGGAAGCAGTCAGGGTTCCCAATGGCTGACAGAAGCAGCAAAACATGCTACAGAGATGTTTGATTATTTCTATTTTTACAGATGAGCAAAGAGAGGCTCAGAGAGGGGACTTTCTTGCCCAAAGTCTCACAGCCAGGAAGTGGTAGAGCTGGGATTCGAACTCAGAGATCAGGATTTGTAGACTCCAAAACCCTCAGCCTACCCTACTTCTCTTCTCTTACCTCAGTTTTCTTCTCCTTCACACTTGCAAAGAATTAAATATTTTGGTCCATGGGCCTTAGAGCGTTTGTAATTATATCCTTTGTAAAATGAGCCAGTCATGTGAAGCCCTCGGTAGCGGCTCCTATAAATATTATAGAAAGCGCCCAGTAACTATGCCTTTTATGCTGTTCATTATTATTACGTCTGTGCAGATGGCAATGTTTTTAAAGACTTTTATATTCATTTCTTTTCACTCCCTCACTCAAACTAGGTGCCAAGACAGAGACTGTCAGCAACCTGCGTGTTTCTCTATACTCATTCATTATTCGTTTCTGTTTCCAGCAAATGTGTCAGCTATAAGCTCAGTGGGGAGTGATACCGATAGGGTCCCCACCCTGGTGCAACTTACAGCCAATAGGTTCCTAAGATCTCAAAATGCTTTGCCATTTTTAAAAATTTGAGATGGGGTCTTGCTCTGTTGCCCCGGCTGGAGTGCAGCAGTGTTGTCACTCACTCAACTCAGTCCTCCAAGTGCTGGACTCAAGTGATCCTCCTGCCCCAGCCTCCCAAGTAGCTCAGACTATAGGTATACACATCCGTGCCCAGCTAATTAAAAAAAAATTTAGGGATGGGGTCCAGGTAGGTCTTGAACTCTAAGCCTCAAGTAATTCTTCTGCCTTGGCCTTCTAAAGTGCTAGAGTTCCAGTCGTGGGCCACCACACCTGGCCAATCTTTGCTTTTTATGTGACCTGGGCCAAGCCTCAGTTGTCTCTGTGCCCCCAGTGCCTACATAGGATCTAGCACATAGTAGGTGCTCAGAAAATAGGTACTGACTGGTTGAATTAATTAATGATAAAGACCGGGGGTGTCTTTTTTGGGCTTTGCCAGAAGCAGACTCTAAGACAGCAACAGTTCAAGTGCTGATAATTTTGGGGAGGACAAGATCCCAGGGAGCATCAGGAAGTAGGGAGTGGGGACGTAAGCCAGAGAAAGGAAGGCAGGCAATTCAGGATGTATTAAGTGAGCAGGTTACCACTGGGTCTTCTTAAAATTAGGGGGTGTCATGTGACTCATTTTAGTCAGCGGATTCTGAACAAACATGACTGGTGTAATTTCCAGGTGAAATCATCTTATTACAGGAGCCACACTTTCCAGTTCTCTTTTCCCTTCTGCTGTCCTAAGATGGCAACATTGCAAAATGGCAGAGCCTACACCAGCCTGGGTCCCTGAGTGACTCTGTAGAGAAAAGCCCCCTGCTGACCACACTAGACAGCTTTCATGTGTGAGAAATAAGTCTTCATTATTTTCAACCACCAAGAATTGCGGCTGTTTGTTACAGCAGCATAGCCTGACAGATACAGACAGAGAAAGGACTCAAATCTTCCTCTCCACTTCATCTTCTTGCTCCCACGAGGGGAAGAGGTCTTGGTGTTCCCCTTGGACAACTTTAACTTTTTTTTTTTTTTGAGACAGTTTCGCTCTTGCTGCCCAGGCTGGAGTGCAATGGCATGATCTTGGTTCACTGCAACCTCCGCCTTCCAGGTTCAAGTGATTCTCCTGCCTCAGCCTCCCAAGTAGCTGGGATTACAGGCATGTGCCACCGTGCCTGGCTAATTTTATATTTTTAGTAGAGATGGGGTTTCTCCATGTTTGTCAGGCTGGTCTTGAACCCCCAACCCCAGGTGATCCACCCGCCTCGGCCTCCCAAAGTGCTGGGATTACAGGAGTGAGTCACCATGCCCAGCCAACAATATTTAACTTTTAGAGAAAACAGAGTCAAAGCTGGAAGGAGCCTCTGAGATCACCAAAAGGACTTCTCATAGCTATCAGAAACAACACTCCCTCCTTATGAGAATTTTTTGTAACAGCCCTTTTACTCTCTTGAAATAAAGTTGCTAATGTAATCCATCTACATGCATGCTTTCGAAATAAATGAATAATAAAATGACCTAACTATGACTGCAGTATAAAATAATAATAAGGACAGAATGTGTAAAATGTGTTTTTTAGTATGTAAAGGCTTCAAACAGATAACGTAAGAAAGTAGTAAGGCAACTGCTCCTATTTATAATGCACACGTTTAGACAGGAAGTTAATATTAAATTTAATATGTGTTAGACATTTTCATACACTTAGGTAGCATTGCCATGGTGACATTAATTTCCAAAATGGTGACGAATGCTTGGTAAGGTTCTCACCTGAGGGCTGGGGAGCTGGGGAATTGATACCCCAGCTCCTGTTGGTCATTGCATGAAGGTTGCTCCTAGGAGGTATTCATTCCCCAGGATTATAGCTGCCTCCCGCCTCTCCAGGCAGAGGAGAGAGTTTCCAGGCACGCAGATGCACAGCCAGCATCTGCTACAATCCAGGCAGCAGATCAGAGATGTCCAGGGCAAAGGCAGGGGCAAGAGGAAGCTGGCATCAGGGAATGGCAAGAAGGTTGTCCCAAGAGAGCCATGACTTGGGGATGCATTTGCTGAGGCCTCTAATGGTGGATCCCTAGGGGGGTGATGGCAGAGCCAGCTGCCAGTTCCCGAGGGCTCTCAGGCTCCAGTTCCTCTCTCCATGATCCCTGTTCACTGTCTGGGTCCTGCCCCCGCCCCTGCCACGAAGCCTCTTTGTAGGGCTTTCGCTTGGATTCTCTGAGTGTGGCCATGTAGCCTAGTTCTCTGATTTCCCTGTTTCCACGGGTTTCTTTAGAATAAACCCCCATTATTGAGTAACCACAAAGTCTCTGCTCCATGCAACTACAGAGCCTGTCTCCAGCATCGTGTGTCTGGTACGGAGCTCTGGAAACCTGTCTGTTGTCCTCCTTCTCATAGTCAAAAAATGATTATGAGAAGAGGACGATGAACACTTCCAAGCACGTCCTTTGTTTTACCCGTTGTTCTAAGCCCTTTCTGCAACATAAACTCAGGTTACTACCGGCAACCACCTTATGAGATAGGTAGCATTATTATCTCCCCGTTACAGATGGGCCCACAGAAGCACAGAGAGGTTAAGTGATTTGCCCAAAGGCACACAGTGAGTGGTGGAGTCTGGAAAGGAAACCAGGTGCTGTAAATCAAGGGCCTAACTCAGTCACTCTGCTTCCGATCATGTGACGCTACTGCCTGCGACCGCTGAGTGATACTGCCTCTCAATTAAGCTGGTAAAGTGATCTCTTGGCGCTAAAACTCATTCTCTTGTAACTGGGGGATATTCTTGCTTCACTCTCAGGTTCTGCCCTGTAGAAGACAAAATTTGAGTCTAGGTTGGGGCTCAGGGCAGGTTTTTGGAGTTAGGCCTGGGGTCAAATCCCAGTTCTGCCCCTCCCTGGCTGTGTGACCTCAGCAGTTGGCTGCCCCTCTCTGAGCCTCTTGGAGCTGAGGACTGCACAGGACAATGTACTTGCAAAGGACAAGAGTCACTTGGACATCAGTGACTGCCTGGGGCTGCCATGAACCTGGCAGTGCAGCTGAACCCCATCTCCGGAATCAACCCAACTCCAGACCCTGGGACTGCGTTTGACCTGGGAGTGGGCATGGTGAGTGGGCACACGGACTCACACTTGAGCCAGCCTCCCTGTAAGCCTTCCCGTTACCCAGGGGCCAGTCATGGGCCCTCTCAGTGTTAACTGAGATAGGCATGGACAGCTTCTGGCCTGGTGCCTAGACTATAGTAGATGCTCAATAAATGTAGTCACTGCCTGCACAAGCAGTGGCATTAGGTTGGCCAACCACAGAATCAACAGCTGAGGAATACAGAGAAACAGGCTTCGGAAACAGACCTGAATGTGAGTCCTGGACCCACCGGTTAAGAGCTATTGCACTTGGGGCAATTTGCTTCAGTTCTAGGCCTCAGTTTCTCTCTCTGCATATGAGGATCACTATTGCCTGTCTGTAGAGTTGAGAATAAACTCTAAAGCACCCAATAATGTGCTTGGGGGTTAGCAGCAGCCCCACAGGGGCAGCTATTATTACCATTGTTTCTGTGGCAACTCCTGTTGTCATTTTCATCTATACTTCCCCGGTGACTTCTTGTCCTTGAGGGATACATCAGAGTGCGTGGCACTCAGGAATGGAATTTCTGGGGTCAGGACTCAGGATTCAGGTCTCAGTTCTACTGCTTCTTATCGGTGTGTCTCTAGGAAGGTGATGTTGCCTCCCCAAGCCCATTTCTTCATCTGCTAAATAAGATGATTATAACCACACCTACCTCCCAATGACATTCTTAGGGTTCAATGAGATGGAGTAAGCACTGATTTATAAAGCACGACAGGCCAGGTGCGGTGGCTCATGCCTGTAATCCCAGAACTTTGGGAGGCCAAGAGCCAAGATGGGCGGATCGTGAAGTCAGGAGTTTGAGACCAGCCTGGCCAACACGGTAAAACCCCGTCTCTGAAAATACAAAAATTAGCTGGGTGTGGTGGCACATGCCTGTAATAAAATTAGCCATGTGGTGGCATGTGCCTCTACTAAAAATACAAAAATTAGCTGGGTGTGGTGGCACGTGCCTGTAATCCCAGCTACTTAGGAGACTGAGGCAGGAGAATCGCTTTAACCTGGGAGGCGAAGGTTGCAGTGAGCAGAGATCACATCATTGCACTCCAGCCTGGGTGACAGGGTGAGATTTCATCTCAAAAAAAAAAAAAAAAAAAAAAAAAACAATGACACACTGGGAGCCAACTGGTTCATGCCAAAAAACCCAACACTTTGGGAGGCTGAGGTGGGAAGTCGCTTGAGGCCAGGAGTTCGAGACAAGCCTGGGCAATACAACAAGACCCTCATCTCTACAAAAAATACATTTTAAAAATTAGCTGGGCATGGTGGTATGCAACTGCAATCCCAGTGCTTTGGGAGGCTGAGGTGGGAGGATCGCTGGAGACCGGGAGTTGGAGGCTGCAGTGAGCTATGATTACGCCACTGCACTCCAGCCCGGGCAACAGAGCAAGACCCATCTCAAAAAATTAAAAAAGAATAAAGCATGGCAAGCCCCCTCCTTGCAAAAGGGAGGAAGGGGTGGATCCAGGGAGGAGAAAGGGGTGGGCATTCCATCTGTCTCACTGCTGGGCACCCCTGCCTTCCCCGCACTGGGGATGTCAAACCCCTGCCTTCCATCTGTCTCATTGCTGGGCGCCCCAGCCCCATCTGACCCTGATGCCCAGCCTAGGTCTCCCATACACTCAGAAAATGTCAAGGTGATTTCTCTCCTGTGCATGTTTTTAAAATATGCAGGTTAAAGTAACTGAAAATTACTATACCCTTTTGAACGCCTTCCTGAGGCCCCCATAGGCCTCCCACACACCAGCTGCATCAGCCGCTGGGAGGCTGCAGGTGGCTGAGACAGGCTGAGACAGGCTGCAGGCACAACAGGGGAACAAAGTCAGGAACTGACGCCTGGAGGTGGGACGGGTGAGGGGGGTGGTCCTGGGGCCTGCCTGCCAGAAATCCGCTATCAGCTGGCTTCCCACCGGGGGCAAAAGAGACTCACTTACGGCCAGGCACTGTGGCTCACACCTGTGATCCCAGCACTTTGAGAGGCCGAGGTGGGTGAATCACCTGAGGTCGGGAGTTCGAGACCAGCCTGACCAATATAGTGAAACCCCATCTCTACTAAAAATACAAAATTAGCTGGGCATGGTGGCGGGCGCCTGTAGTCTCAGCTACTCAGGAGGCTGAGACAGGAGAACTGCTTGAGCCCAGGAGGTGGAGGTTGCAGTGAGCGGAGATCGCGCCACTGCACTCTAGCCTGGGCGACAGAGCAAGACTCTGTCTCAAATCAAAAAGAAGCCTCATTTATGCCTGGCACTGCCCCAGTGTTCCTGTTCAGCTCTCCAGCACCTCCTACTGCCCAGATGAAGCCACAGGGGCCTAGAGTGGTGGGAGGTGGGATGGGCACTCAGTTCCCCAGGCGAGGCTGCAGAAGACCTCTGGGCAAGGGGACAGAGATACTGAGGCATGGGAGAGAGAGGCTCTGGGGGACCGCACCAGCGCAGCTCACCAGACTCTGCTGTGGCCTCCCAACTGGTCTCTCTGCATCCCCCCTTGGCCACTAAGTGTATTATTTGCACCCTTGCCAGAGTGATCCTATTAAACCCCAAAGCAGACCATGGCTCCCACCTCCCTCGGGGAACAAGCAAAGTCCACTAAGGTCTGTGAAGCCCTAAATGACCTGACCCTGTTTCCTCTGACCCCTAGCCCCAGTCTCTTACTCCATTCCAGACCTACTGGCCCCTGGCTGCTTCCCATTAGGCCAGCACACTCCTGCCTAGGGCCTTCGAAGCTCTTATTTCCCTGCCTGGAATGTTCTGGTGGTTCACTGAGGTCTCAGCTCCTCTGCACAGAGTTCCCTGGCCACCATTCCCATCACTTCCATCTTTTTATCCAGCTTTATTGCTCTTGGCATTTACTACCTCCCAGCACCATAGCCCGAATCGACCTGTTGATTTACTTTCTGTCTCTCCCATAGAAGGCGAGAAGGGTAGGACATTGTGCTGTGTCCTTAGGCCTTGAACAGGGCATGGCATTTGCTGAATACATTAATGGCAACAGAGACTGACCCACAGAGAGGTGGAAGGGGAAATAATGGAAGGAAGGAAGGAAGGAGGATCAGATGGACAGATTGATGGACAAGTAGATTGAAAGAAAAATTGATGGATACATGGATAAAAGGATAGATAGAAAGATGGGTGAGTGGAAGGAAAAATGGATGAATTAATGGAAAGAAGAAATATAGGAAGATGGAAGAATAAATAAATGCATGGATGGATAAGTGGGTGGATGAATGGATGGATGGCTGACGCATGGATGGATGAATGGGTGGTAGGTAGATGGATGGATGAATGAATGGGTAGAGGAGTGGGTGGGTGGATGGATGGAGGGAGCGATGGATGAATGGATGGACAGATGGATGGGCAGGTGGGTGGATGCATGGATGGATGGATGGATGAATGGATGGATGGGCGGGTGGGTGGATGCATGCATGCATGGATGGATGGATGGATGAATGGATGGATGGATGAGCGGGCGGGTGAATGCATGCATGGATGGATGGATGGACGGATGGACGGATGAGTAGATGAATGGATGCACACATGGGTGAGTGGATGGATGGGTGAGTGAGCAGACATTCAGATGGAAAGATGCACCAGCAGACAAACACAAGATCAGGGCAAGGAACATGGCAGGTGGGGGACCAACCCCAGGCTTTATTGAGCAGATTCCAGGGAAGGGTGGACAGGTCAGCCCTCGTCCCAGCCCTGGAGCCTCCTCCTCTTGCCCTTGCAGCCCCCGCAGGGTGGGTCTGGGTCCTTGAGGTCTGGGTGCCTTTCAGCTGCTGAGAAAGCAGCCTTGCTTGTGCCATCTCTGGTCGCGGATGCGGCGCACAGACTGCAGCTGCGGCTGGCTGGCGCCCCATTCATTCCAGTGGCGGTACTCGCCCCGCTCAAACGCGTACTGGCGCCCACGGTAGCCGGGGAACTCATAGCCAACCCACCTGCCGGGAGACCAAGGTTGGGATGTGGGTGGTCTGCTTCCAGTTGCCCTGCCTCCAGCCAGCAACTGACCGTGTGCTCTGCCTGCCTACATTCCTCCTTAGCTCCCCAGAGCCCTTAGGATGAATCCAAACTCCTTACCCTGCTCATAGGACCCTTCACAAAGCCTCTCTAGCCTTCTCTCTCAATATGTCATTCACACTCGACACCACAGCCCCTCTTATTCTACTTTCCTGGAAACTGCTGTGTGTGTGGGCCTTTGTATGCATGATTCCTTCTGCCTGGAATGCTCTTCCTCACCTCATCCTTCCCCTTCCCCCTTTTCCCACTTGTATCCTTTACATCTCAATTTAGATGCCTCCAGACTCCTGCAGGCTGAATCGAGTAACTCACTGGGACTCCCAGAGCCCCTTGTGTGTCCCAGTCACAATCCTGATCACAATGCATTGTGAATCCCTGTTTCTCTGTCTCCCTGTCAGACTGTGTAATTTTTTTGAGGGCAGAGGATGTGCCATTCTTGTTGTTCTCTGTATCTGTACACCAGCATATAGTAGATGTTCAGTAAAAAACTGTTGAATAGGCTGGGCATGGTGGCTCACGCCTGTAATCCCAGCACATTGAGAGGCTAAGGTGGGCGGATCACGAGGTCAAGAGATCGAGACCATCCTGACTAACACAGTGAAACCCCGTCTCTACTAAAAATACAAAAACTTAGCCAGGTGTGATGGTATGCGCCTGTAGTCCCAGCTCATTGGGAGGCTGAAGCAGGAGAATCGCTTGAACCCAGGAGGCAGAGGTTGCAGTGAGCCAAGATCGCACCACTGACTCCAGCCTGGGTGACAGAGACTCTGTCTCAAAAAAAAATTGTTGAATAAATTATTATCAGGGATAGGTGGCACCTCTCAAGGCCCAACCCCAGATTACAAGCCCACAAGTGAGACGTAACCAACTACAAAAAGCAGGTGATCCTAAGATTGCATCAGAGGTGGTATTAAGCCTAGAAAGAGGGAGGTGATAAGCATGCTCTCCTCCGTACAGCTTGGGTCACACCTCAATAGCTGCATCCATCTGGGGCCCCTTGGTAAGAAGAACAAGAGTTATGAGGGGAAAGAACATTTCAAGAATAGTTCAAGGGCGTGGGGATGTTTAAAAAAGGGAGGGAGGACTCAAATGGGAACAGGTGGAAAGAATAGTTTCACTTGATTTAAGTCAAGGCTGCCTAGAAATCTCAACAGTACAGGAGGGTAGGGACCATCAATCACGTAAGAAACTATGGGCACTGATTCTGTTTGGACCCAGAGGCATGGCTGAGCAGAAGATGGGGCAAGGGTGAGGGTTGGGTCCCTTACGTCCCGTTGATGGCGCGGACACTCGCCACACGGTCCTGGAAGCCATGAGCCCACAGGCTGGGCACATCATCGTCCACTATCTCCATCTTGCGGCCACTGAAAGCTGGGTTCTCAAACAGATGCAGCTTGTGATCCGCGCTATCCTGAGGGCAATATTGTGGGGTGAGCATCTGCTCCCATATCCAGAACAGAGGTCAAGGAGGCTCCAGATGCCGGAAAGAATCAGTAACTCACCACAAAATAACACCCACCCCCCAAACTCGCTGCAGGAGGGAAGGGACTCAGGAGACGCCTCCACCCCCAAATTCACTGTAGGAGGGACGGGAAGATTCCTCCAAAGCTGGTTGATTTAGGAATCTAGAGCCATAGAATATGAAACTGAAAAGGAATTTTCAGATCTTGTTCAGTCCCATCATTTAAATGATAGAGAAACAGGCCTGGAGAGAATGGATGGAGATCAAATGTAACCACATATGAGCTCTCCCTCTCTCCTAACCAGATGCCAGTTTCCCCGCTTCCACTGACCTCTAAGGAGGACACAGTTATGTGACAAGGAGAAAGGGCTGGAGCAGCTACTGGGTGTGAGTGAAGCAAGGGAGGGAGAAGGGTGGTGTTTAAAGTGTTGCTGTGGGCCAGGTGTGGTGGCTCACGCCTGTAATCCCAGTTCTTTGGGAGGCCAAGGTGGGCAGATCACTTGAGGCCAGGAGTTCAAGACCAGCTTGGCCAACATAGCGAAATGCCATCTCTACCAAAAATATAAAAATTAGCCCAGCGTGGTGGCATGTGCCTGTAGTTCCAGCTACTCAAGAGGCTGAGGTAGAAGAATTGCTTGAACCCAGAAGGCGGAGGTTGCAGTGAGCAGAGGTCATGCCACTGCACTCCAGCCTGCGTGACAGAGTGAGACACCATCTCAAAATTAAATAAAAATAAATAAAAATGTTTAAAAAGAGAGAGAGAGACTGCACTCCAGCCTGGGTGACAAGAGCAGGAGTCTGTCTCAAAAATAAATAAATCAAGTGTCACCGTGGATGGACTGCGTCCCTTTCAGGTGCTAGAGAAACACAAGTGGAAAACTTAAAGTATTTTGAAGTTACTTTCTGAAGTTATTTCCTGGACTGCATTTCTTTGATAACAATACTGATTTGAGACTGGACCATGTGGCTCATCATTTTAGCAGGTTTACAAAGAAAATTCCCAGTGCTATGTTGGTTTCATTCAAGATTGAGTCCTGGTGTCTCAACCCCCAGCCCAATGTCCATTCAATATCCTACTTCCTATCCCACACAGCTGTTCAGATCAAAATATGAGGGTGCTTCCCCGGCCGGGTCCATTAGGGCCAAGCCCTCAGTCCAGCTTGCACGATGAGCTTGCCTGACCAGCTCTGGGTGCACCCTGCTTCCGGGAACTCCCAGAAGTGGGCAGGAGCCATACTCACAATGTTCAGAGGCCGGAGGGACAGGAGGCTGTCACTATTACGGCTGTTGGACCAGGCATCCCAGCGAGGGTAATCCCCCTTCTCCAAGACAAACTGCTCCCCACGGAAGGCCCTGCTCTCAAATGCCAGCCACCTGCGGGAGGAAGAGGCCTGGCTGTGTCACTTTTGCTGCAGCTGAAGGAGGATTCACGTTTAGTGAGAGAAGGGTCCAAGAGGTGCTGACCTTGAACCTTGTACCCTCCTTCCAACCCTACTGCTAATTCCTGGACCTGTAATTAAAGGAGCTGCTAGGGCATACCGGGAACTGTCTGGGACTCTGGGCCAGAAAGCCATCCTAGGAAATGTTATTGAGAATCCAGCCTCTGTAAGGTACTCAGAAGTCTTCAGCAAAATGCCTGGCACACAGTAAGTATTCCATAGGTTATTAATATATATTTATTTGCATCATTCCATTCATTTTCATACAAACTCTCTCTGAAGTACGTACCATTGTCATCCCCATTTGACAGATGAGAAAACAGAGCCCTGGTGTGTGAAGCAACTTGCCAAAGATCCCCTACATGGTTAGTGCCAGAGCCTGGACGTGCAACCAAAAGGAAGGAATTCAGGGCGCAGCTGAGACACCTGCCTGCCTTGTGGACATGGATGGGACACTTTCCCACTTTGGCCTCAGTTTCCCATCTATAAAGTGGGAATAAGAATGACAGCTCTCTCACAGGGTCATGAGGATTCAATGACATAAAGCACGTTAAATTTTAGGTGTTACAACCATTATTAAAATTATAAATATTGAATCCCATGTTCCAGTCACTGAGCTAGGTGCTAGGTTGTCCTTGCTGTTCTTCGTCCAATCTCAGCTATCCTGGGATTCGCTCCAGAAATCTAATATTCTAGAGAATTCTTCAACTCTCATTTTACAGATGGGGAAAACGAGGCCCGAGAAGGCAGGGGAGTTGTCAAAAGCCCCACAACAGATCTAGAGCTCAGACTCGGGCGTTACACCCCTAGAAGGCTCAGGGTTGTGTCAAGGGCCTGGGGGGTCCAGGTACTCACGGCCCAGACTCCACTTGGATGGAGCCGACCTTCTCCAGCAGGCTGTCGGTCAAGTTGGGGCACTCGGCTGAGAGCTCACAGCGTTTGCCTTGGAAGTTCTCCAGTTCGTACACGATCACCTGGAAGAGCAGCATCCTAACCATCCCAACCCTGCTGGGCTCCCGGCTCCAGCTTCTGCCCCTCCCTGGGGCATCAGAGGGAGATACCGCCTGCTTTATCCTCTCGGCATCTCGCCAGCCTGGAGCTGGCACCAAGGCGTGCCTGCACTGCCCTCTAATGGCCATGGAGGGAAACACCTCCAGGAACTTCAATGAGACCAATTAAACTAGAGATTGTAACTCTAAATGTCCCGCAGGAGACAGGCGGGGAGCCCAGCGGACTGAAATAACCCGAGAGGGCCGTGGGGAAATGAAGCTGCTTCTGGCAATGAGGGAACGATGTCCCAGTTCCAATTTTTTCAAGAGAGGTCAGAAATCTGCATTTTCCTTAATGTGAAATTTCCCCCCTTTAAAACACCCAGTGCAGGATAAATGAATCTCTGAGAAAACCTGTCCCTCCCCCAAGCCTAGGAAAAGAGGGGCTGCAAAGGCAGACCAAGGTTTGACCACTCTCGCCCACCTGGAAACGCAGACTGACTTTGCAGAAGATCCCCAGGGAACATCTGTTCTCGTCGTTTTACAGAAGGGATGAAAGAAGCTCAGAAAGGATAAGATACTTGCCTCGGGCTGCACAGCACGTTAAGAGGAGGCACTGGTTTTCAACCCATCCTTAGACTCTGTCTGCAATCGTTTCCCAAAAGGACCCCAGAGATGGTTTGGCAAGGAAACAGCCAAGACATTCAGACCTGCTCTGAGATTTCCTGTGTGCCTCCCTCTACTAGCTGACTTCACTCATGCCTTTTAGCCTTTACACCAAGTCTAGACATGAAGTCTCGGGACCATCCCCGTTTCAAAGACGGGGCTGTTGAGCCCCTGAGAGGGCAAGACACCAGGCTGAGGTCACACAGGAGAGTCAGAGCTCAAACCAGGCTTCCGGAAAGTCCCGGGCCCCTCTGATCCACTGACGCAGGGAGGATGTGGGTGACCATTTCCGTTTTGCAGGCGAGGGAAGACGCACCGAAGATGCTCGTGAAGCAAGTTTCTAACAGGAGGGTGGCAGTGGGAGGACCCACCCGGAGCATTTTTGTCTTGGCCCGGGGGGTTGGAAGGATGGCTCTTCCTTTCTGCAGAGGTGCTGCTTGGCTGGGAAAATGACCCTGAGACCCAGGAGCAGCCCTGGGCCTGGAACCCTCTGACCCCCGCCCTGCCCAGTACCTTGTAGCTGCCTCCAAGGCCTCCATGGCTCTTGCCAGCTGCAGCCTGCTCAGGTGCTCCATGCTGTGCTGCCATCTCCCCAGGAACACCTCTGGCTTCAAACCAAAGGGAAATGGGTCACTGGATCCACTGGAAGAAGCCAGGTGTTGATGTGAATGGAATCCAGGATGAGCTACAGAACCTTGCTGCCCGTGGGACACAGTCATTACTTACGATCGAGATTCAGTCATTCAGTCATTCAGCAAGCATCCATGGAGTGCCTGCCATGGGCCCTGTGGACTGAGACAGTGGGATCAGGGGCCCTACTGTACAGAGGGGAACTCAGGCTCAGCAAAGCAAGGCCACTTCCTCAGACATACAGGAAGGAAGTGGCCTGGGTCGGGCCTGGCTCCAAAGCCCCGTGCCCTTTTGCCCTGATGCAGATGCTCCCCCAAACCCAGGTCCCTCAGAGCTCTCTGCAAATGTACCACCCCCAGACCCTGGCTAAAGGGTGGGCCTCAGGGCTTCTTCTCTACAGGGGTCCCTCCCACCACAGTGCCAGGATCTGGGCTGGGTGACCAGGATGGACAGGAGACCCCAACTGTCGGGAGGTGGACAGACAGACCTCTAGAGAAAGCCCTTGTAAGACCAGGTCCTTGGACACCTGCCCCAGGTCAGTTTCCCTGCATTCAGTTACTCATTCCTTAAGCATTTATCAAACACGACTGTATACCAGCCACTTCAAGACCCAGACACCAACACTTCTCCTTCATGCTACAGGGACAGTGACGTGCCATACAGGCCCCTGCCGCAGTCACACAGAAGAATTCTCATCATTGCTGCACATGTGGGCACACCAAGACTGTTCTGTTTATCAACACACACACACGTGTGCACACACACAAGTTTCTATGGTCATGGTCCATCATATCCTACCCAGGGGCTCACAAGACAGCTTCTCTCTCTCACACACACACATGCACACACACATGCACGCACACGCACACGCACACACACCTGTCCATTTCAGACATCCACAGTGGCTGTCTCCTGAGCCACAGCCTCTTGACTTCCTGGGGGCAGATGGACAAGGCACCTACATCTACATCCCACACCCAACTGTTACCCGCCCACGTTTCCCAGCACCGCCACTTCAGCATGCACAGCTGCACGGCCCACATACTCTGGACACGGGCCCAACCAGGCACAGCCTGCAGGCTGTCTGTTTTGCCTGTCCCAGCCTCATCCGCAAACAGGGCTTGGTCCAGCTCATGGAGGACTCTTGGGGGACATGGGGGACATGTGTGCCCACTCCCCTCCCTCAGAGGGACTCAGTTTTTGAAGGTCCCCTGCCCCAAGCACATGTCCAGGGACGTGGACCCTGGCCACTGCAGACAAGGGCCCCCTGTTCCACCCCCCGCTGGGCTGACTGGGACCTGAACCTTAAGGAAGTCCCTGGTTTTTTTGCAGGCGGTCAGCCATGCATGTTCCACAGAGACCAGCAAAGGTCCAGGCCTGCCAGGGTGGCTTTTGCCTCTCCACCCCCAACCCATCCCAGAATGAACCTGTCGCTGTAGCCTCAGGAAGAACAGAGGAGCCACGGCCGTCTGCAGACTCGACCTGCCTTCGCAAGGAGCATGCTATTTATGGGCACGTTCTGACAGCCCAGCACATCCCAGACTGCTGAAGCAGCACCCTGTCCACCCAATTCCATCCAGGCCATTTCACTCCAATAGCGGGTCCACGGAGGCCCCCAGAGCCTGTCTCCTCAGCCACATCCTCTGATGACTTCCTGGGGGCAGATGGACCTCAGTGGCTTTGTGAGAAGCCCAGCCGTGCCGGGCGAGGGACAGCGGGATGGGAAGCTCTCCACGGTCTCCCCACAACCACCAACTCTGTTTCTCTGGTTTCTCAGGCTCACCATTTCCTATTGGGGTACGTGAAACCTTTGGAAAGATTCCAGTTCTTAAATTGAGGGACCCCAGACACTCTCCATTTTCCACATGCCACCTTGACCATACTCTCCAACTTGGGTGCAAATCCACCCAACCGTTTCCATAGGATGCCGTCACAGAACCGACACAGACTGACTTTCTTCATGTAGAAGACATGCACGAATAATAGCTACCATTTATTGAACACCTACTACATGCAAGGCATTGTGCCAGCTTCGTAAGCATTGTGTGGAACCCTCACCCACAATCTTAGCCTCAATAGAAATAAAAGTGATCATCACAGTCAACTTATTTATGACCAAAGAAAAAGTAGATCTAGGTTTTTTTCTTTTTTTTTTTTTTAGAGGCAGGATCTTGCTATATTGCCCAGGCTGGACTCAAACTCCTGGGCTCAAGCGATCCTCTCTCCTCAGTGTCCCAAGTAACCGCAACTATAGGCACGTGCACCCAGCTTCCAGGAATTTTTTAAGTGTCTAACAAAGTATAATTTTGCCTGTGATCAATATCTGATAAGGATTATTGTATGAATAAAATGATTATGGAGCAAAGGAGTGAGTTTACAAGGCTAGAGGCAGATGGTGGCGAGATGCTGTGGATGACAGCTGGACTCTGAGTCTGGCAGATGTGTGTGACCTTGGGCGTGTTCCTGAAGGTCTCAGAGCTATTGTCTCCTCACCCATAAATGGAGAACCTTCTCTCTGCGTGAGCCATTTCGGGAGGTCATGTAAGCAAAGCACTGCGCACAGGATCTGTTACTTTCTGACTTTTATTCCCAGCATCCCGCCTACTCTGGACAGGTCAAGCCAAGGGGCTACTTCCTGCTGAAGATCATAGAAAACAGAGTTGGTTGGGACTCCCTAATTTGGGATGTAGTTGCCGCCAGCTGGGACAGCAGGAGGAAGGCAGAAGTGGGGATGGCATGGCTCCCCCTCCCATCACATCTTTCAGGATCCTGCAGACCTACTGCGTGCTCAGCACTTTGATGTGCCACATCTCCTCAATCCAGGCTTTTCAACCTTGACACTACTGCCCTTTGGGGTCGTGTCACTCTTTTTGGTGGGGTCGCGGTGGGAGCTGTCCTGTGCATTGTGGGATGCTGAGCCGCATCCCTGGCCTCTACTCACTTCCCGGAGCATCTTCTCTCCTCCTTGTGATCACCAAAAATGCCTCCTGTCATTGCCAGACATGCTCTGGAGGACACCATCCACCCGGTTGAGAACCACAGCCTTCAACTCTTACCTGCGAATGTCCGATCACCACTCCCATTGTATAGCTAAGGAGAACCAATGCTTAAAAGAAAGCCCACAGCCAGGAGGTGGCAGAACGAGGACTGAGCCCCTTGTCAGTCTGAATGGAAATCCTGCCTTGTTTCCATGGCCTCCCATTCTGCATGGACACCCTCTCCCAGGATCCCAGCTATGCCCTCTCGCTGGCCGGTCCACAGCTCAGCACCGAGGACAGACGGACTCCGCCGGCCCCAGTCAGGGTCTCCACGCATGGGAGGCTCCATTCATTCACACGCGGACGGACGCAGCGACTTCTCCAATGCAACTTGCACCAAAGCTTTATTGGCTATTTTCATAGTCTGAATGCAACATCTTTGTACATGCAAAGGTCATCTTGTTTTACTGCAGTCGGCCAGATTTCCAACTGCTCTTCTGTGCATATGAAACCTCTTTACAATTACAAAATATAAAAGCACTTGTAGACGTCCAATACTCTGTGAGGTCCGGGATGCCCCATTTTTTTTTTTACATTAAAAATATAAGTTTTTCTAGATGAATTCCCAGTTGCACGGTTAGAGATTCTTTCTGGGATTGGATAAAGTGCCTCTTGTCTGCCTTCCGTTCAGAACTCCTGGAGCTTGTGAATTCATAAGGCAAATGCAAGAACACCACAGGCAGAAAGCTTGACTTTCCTACACAAAGAACTCGAGTTCTGTTTCTACTATGACTCAAATATCTGAGGAAGGACCCAGAAGAAAGGTTAGGAAAATATATACTATACTGTGTGTGTGTGTGTGTGTGTGTGTGTGTGTGTGTGTGTGTGTATTTCCACGCCCTGCCCCATCTTACAAAGCATTTTGACGATCACGATCATCTGGAAAGTGCGTGACTTTAGGATACTGGTATGATTTAGGAAACAGCACAGTATAAAATATCATCCATAACACAATATATTACTTTTGTGACCCCCTATTTACAGGATCTATAAGGCTATGTGGAATGAGATTATTAAAAAGCTCAAATTCAGCTGGGCATTGTGGCTCATGCCTGTAATCCCAGCACTTTGGGAGGCTGAGGTGGGAGGATCGCTTGAGACCAGGAGTTTGAGACCAGCTTGGGCAATATAGCAAGATCCTGTTTCCATAAAAAACAGATTTAAAAAATCAGCCGGGCATGGTGGTGTGTGCCTGTCATCTAGGCTACTCAGGAGGCGGAGGTGGGAGGATCGCTTGAGCCCAGGAGTTGGGGGCTGCAGTGAGCTGTGATTGTGCCACTGTATCCCAGCCTGGGCAACAGAGCGAGACCTGGTCTCAAGAAAAAAAAAAAGTTCAAATTTTTTAGAAAACAGCATCATTTTTAGCCGGTCTGATGCCAACAGGGATTGCCAAGGAAGTGCCAGTCCAAGTCATGGAGGAAGATGTCCCGGCACGCATGTGAGAGCAACTAATGAAGGAGATTCTGGGAAGGCCAAAGGGGAGGGAGGGCTGAGAGGTGTCGATTTTTAAGGGTTAACTTGCCAGAAACCTCAGGCCGACTTTCCAGAGCAGAGGGCCTAGCTTTCTGCCCTTCCCCCTGCAGGAGCCAATTTTGACAAAAGAAAAAAAAACTCTGGACTGGGGTGTGCAAAAGGAGAGGAAGGCTGGCAAAGACCTGGCACATTCACACCTACCAGCTTTTTACAAGGCTCTAGGCTTCTGAGACTTGGCCTGCCTGAAATTCCAACTGGGTGAGTCCTGGCAGCTTCTCAGCAGAGAGCAAGGGTCCCCCACTCGCTAAGGGACTGAGCCCAAAGCAGATCCCCCTCTAGAAGTGGAGTGGGTCCCCTCCCCCCAGCCCCACGGAATCATGATGCTGTGGATCTTCAGCTTTTGGGTTTTGACACATGGTGAGGGGGAAGGCACATTCAGAGAACACAGAGTGTCTTCCCATCACTTACTCTGGTTTCAATACCTAAACTGGAGAGGAGGGATTTTTACAGTTTGCAGTTATGACTAGTTCCAGGAGCCATCTGGGGGCATACTGTAAAGAAAAATTTGAAAGCACAGACCAACAAAGCAGCTATCAGCACCACGTCAGAGCAGCTGAGGTCTCTCTTAGGAAAATCACGCTAAGGGTCTTTCCAAATCCCTTGCCCAGCCTTTCTGTTCTGGCTTCTTAGCCACACCCTTAAGGTGGCCTCCCCTCCAGGGAGGCACAAAGGAAAACACCATTGTCTGAAACCATGTGATTTGGCTTGTCCCCCTGGAAAACACCGTGTTCTGATTGTCCTTTCCCTGAATCCTAGACAACCTGAGGCTATCAGGTCAGGTTCACTCAAAATCCCAACATCCTGAACACCACGAGGTTCCTCTTTCACCAGAGTTTCTCTGGTGGCAGGGAGTAATCCTCCACAACACTGATTTCTGAGGCCTTGTCATGGATTTTCAAAGGCCAAAGGCCTCTGTTTCATTAGGCAAAGGACCATGAAGAAGGGTATCTACTGGAGAGAAAAAAGATACAGGCTTCTCAAAAGACCAGCTGTCAAAATGCTGACGTGCAAAGGGAGGTGAGGAGGAAGAGAAACAGGGGAGGAGGGAGACTATACATACAGAGGACTTTCCATTCTGCATGAGACTGTCATTGAGGATGGCCAAGCCCCAGGGGAGGAGGGTTGGATGAGGAACGGATGACTCGATTGCACACAGATGATTAAGGCATATTAAGTGAGTTTAAAAAGAAGACAGTGCACTCTCATTTTGCTATCATCACGTTGCAGTTTGATTAATAAGAAAAAAAAAAAAGAGAGAGAGAGAGAGAAAAAAAAAAGAAGACAGATTTCCAAAGGTGGGCTCCAGGCAAAGTCTAGAAACTAGAGTACAATGCCCCCTTGCTTAGCCTCAAAGAGAGCCCCCTCCATTTAGAATGAAGAGAAGTAAATCACCCATTTGCCCAGCTACCTGCAAAGGCTATCAGTTACTTCTAACTTCGTTGCATGGATCATAAGCAGGACTCAGAGGTCATGGCGGAGCCTGCATGAAAGAGGGTCGCCCTCGACCCACTGTGATTGTCTGCCCTGTGGTTCTGGAGGAGACAAGGTTATAGAAAAGTCAAAGGAGGTGAGGAAGATCTTCAGAGTTTGCCCTAGTCACTTTCAAGGAGGGTGAACTCTGTATATCCTAAATAAAATAGAATTAAATAGGTTTTTTTTTCCCCAATTAAGGTATGAGAGATTAGGGGGAAAAAAATTTCCAGGTCAATCTCATTTTCAAGCGTGTTTCATTCCTTGAGCAATTGATATCCTTATTGCTGAGATATGTCTGATATCCTTGAGCTGAGACATGACTAATGAAGAACTGAGAGTTTTGTATGGTGAGCATCAATATATGTAAGAGCAAGTCCTTTCCTACTGCTTGAGATGGTACCAAGGGTCCTTTCCACCTGAAGGAAAGACAGACAGCAGCCAAGATAAGAAGTCAGGAACAAAAGGTGAGGAGTATGTTTTAGGCCAGGTGCGGTGGCTGACGTCTGTAATCCCAGCACTTTGGGAGGCTGAGGGGAAGAACTGCTTGGGCCCAGAAGTTTGGGACCAGCCTGGGCAACAGGGTGAGACCTCTGTCTCCACAAAAATTTTAAAAATTAGCTGGTTGTGGTGGCATACACCTGTAGTGCCAGCTACTTGGGAGGCTGAGGCGGGAGGATCATTTAAGCCCAGGTGTTAGAGGCTGCAGTGAGCTATGATCGTGCCACTCCACGCCACGTCACGCCACGCCACGCCACACCACGCCACTCCACTCCAGCTTGGGCAACAGAACAAGACCTTGTCTCAGAAAAACAAAACAAAACACACAGGAGTGTATTTTAAAGGGGATCCTACTGACTTGGAAAGCTATAACATCAAAATTATTATAAAACATAAACTGCATCTCTAAAAAAGAATTCAACTGAAGCAGTTACAGGAATTAAGAGAAAACAAACGATCATTGAGCAGGGCCAAACTCACACACCCAGATGCATGAGGCTCCCAGATGTAAAAGGCTGGGTGGGTGACATGGTCTAGCAATTGCTCATCAGTAGCCAAAACTCATGAAACAGGACATATAGGGGGCTCCCACCTCAGAGCTCTGCGGTTGCTGTCCCTGGTTCTGAACAGCAACCCCCTCACCAGGGCCCTTAACCTAGAGAAACAGGGATTTCTATCCATGCCCATCCATCCACTAAGAGAGAAAAGAGGGGTAAAGCGAGATGAGGGATGAAGCTGAGATGGAGAGACAAACGAACTCTTGAGAAGTAGCCGGGGAGAAGGGAAGCATGTTTTGACAGCATTTGCAAATAATTGATTTACCGAGAAAGACTGACCTCTTGGGAAACCGTTGGGAGGGAGTGGAGGGCATATATGCCTCCCAGTTCCCTATCTAGCCAGTGCTGTGCATGGATCCATTAGGAAACTCCACTCCACATCACAGGCTCTCTATGAACTGCCCAAGCATCTCATGATGGGTATCTCCTAGGCAAGGTTGGCACACAGACTATGGCAACTCCAGGCATGGCAGGCAGCCAGCCAAGTACATCTGGGGTATCTGCTACAGCCTTAGGACTCAGAAGTGGAAGAGGCTGGTGTTGGGCATTTCCAAAACAAAGACAAGGTAGAGAGTGTCCGGAGTCCCCAGAGGTCTTAAGGATTCCCTGGAATGAGCTGATAGCTAGCAAAAAAAAAGGAGGCAGGGCCAGCTTTATGCTTCGTCACCTAGCACCCAGCACTTCTGTCCGGAGTCTTTGGCTGCAGAGCTCCCTTCCAGAGAAGGGCTTTCAGCAAGACCTGCATTTGGACCAAAAAAAGCACTTGATCAGGTGGAGTTAGATGGGGGAAAAAGAGGTGAGCAAAAGCAAGAAGTACCCTCCATTCATGCATTTGTTCTGAGGCCAGTTCAGAACATCTCCTCTATGCCAGCAGCCCAGGTCACGTTCAATGAAGACTCTGGAGAAAAAGATTCTTAGGGCAGGTCTGATGATTCAATGACAAAGGCACCACCATGTGGGCTGCAGTTTATGAACCCTTAAGGTTAAGGGGCAAAGGTCATCCTGCAGAAATCAGAGCTCAAATGAAAATAAGCCAGGGGAATACATACAATAGTGACAATTACAACTTCTAAACAGCTTGGATAGCAATAAGGTAACCTGAGGTGACTGGATACTTCAGAACCAATTATTCACACATCTTTCCTCCCGTCCTTTAACGTAAACGCATATATACATATCAAGTTTCAAAGAAAATTGGCTGAATTATTGCTTTATCACCTTCTAAAGCAAACAAAAAACAATTACACAGGACAACTATTCACACTGCCCTAACTAGAAAGAGAAAACGCTTCAAAGGATCAGGGAGAGTACATTTAAAAACTGGAACTGCCGATTCCTCGAGGGGAAGAAGGAACTCACCAAAAAAAAAAAAAAAAAAAACCCACAACCCAGTGGTAATGCCTTGCACCAAGACTACAGCTGGAAATGAACGGTTTGATCTTCCTTGGAAATGTCCTTCCAAAAAAAAGCCTGCCCTGGGGTTGGGTGAGGAGGTGCTTTCACAAATTCAGGTGTTTTTCAGAATCTGAGGAGACATCCCAGCCTCATGCTGACGCTCTTGGAGCTGTTGAAGGTGTCTAAAGCAGGTAGAAATGCAGATTTTTACGTAAAAAGCGAAACCACTCATATGGACATTTCTGGACAGCCTGGCTCCTTTCCCATCCTGTCTGGGGAGATGAGCGAGTGCTCCTGGAGGTTGGGTCTTCCCATCTGGATCCAGGGAGAGCCTGGTGAGGACAGGGGCACTGGATAGCGTTCTCAGTCCAACGGGAAGGGCCCAGGCACGTAAGCATTGTGCAGGAAGAAACGGCAGCAGCTTGGCCTTGTCTGCGGGTTCTGACGGTTAAGGCTTCTGTTAAGTAGATGTGGTGGTGTTCCCTGGCTGGAGAGTAAGGGACAGTCCTGGTGTCAGCGGTGGGAACATTTGGCTCCATTTCTTTCTACCATCAGGCCTGAAAACCTTGCCCGATATTCTCCAATAAAGTTACCCCTAGAAGCCTAAGATCAGAAAAGGTATTTTTTGTGTGGGGGGCGGGGTGGGGGGAAGGGGAGGTGAGGAGGGTGGCAGGCACGGATTACAGTGAAATGAACATGAAATTTAGGGACAGGTCAGGGTTCCAGTCACAATTCTGGGCCTCAGTTTCCTCAAATGGGTTGCTGGAGGCTTAGATATTACATGTACTGCACCAAACACAAAATAAACACAGATCCCGATCCCTTATCCAAATCCCTTGAGCATAGTTTTATTTGGGAATTTATAATTTTGAGAGTTTATTATACACATATATATGTGCATCATACATACAGAAATAATCCTGTAACATACATACATAGATGTATATATATATACAGCATTTGCAAATATATATACATACGTAACACTGCCATAATCAAGCAGATGATATGCCTTAAGTGTATTACGAACATTCATAGAAAGTGGAGAAAATAGACTCCAAGGAGAATTCTATGCACTCAGGTCAGGTTTTACCACTGAGTTAGGAAAAGCTTTGTTTCGCAGAGCTTTCTGGAATTCGGGTTTGTGGAAAGGGATGGTGAGTCTCTTGTGCTCATCCCATCAATGCTGACTTTGACGGTGCATGTACCACAAGCTCCATACTGAGGAGAAACAGGCAGCACTCAGTCAAGCACCCGCAGGTGCATTCTCAGTGAGGCCCGAGGGCAGCTCAGCGATGTGGACACTGCTAACCCATTTTACAGATGAGGAAACTGAAGTTCATGATGTTAGGTCATTTGTAACTTACACCATGGCCTAGCTAATCGTAATTTTCTAATGTTTATTTTTTCAAGGTAATTTTTAACTACATAGGTTGTACATGAAACATTCCCCTCATAAAAATTGTAACCATTTCTGGTCGGACGTGGTGGTGGCTCACACCTGTAATCCCCGCACTTTGGGAGGCTGAAGCAGGTGGATCACGAGGTCAGGCGTTCAAGACCAGCCTGGTCAAGATGGTAAAACCCTATCTCTACTAAAAAAAAAAGAAAAAAAAAAAATTAGCCGGGCATGGTGGCGGATGCCTGTAATCCCAGCTACTCGGGAGGCTGAGGCAGAGAATTGCTTGAAACCAGGAGGTGGAGGCTTCAGTGAGCCAAGATTTTGCCACTGCACTCCACCCTGTGTGACAGAGTGGGACTCCATCTCAAAAAAAAAAAAAAAAAGCAACCATTTCTGGCCAGGCGTGGTGGCTCATGCCTATAATTCCAGTACTTTGGGAGGCTGAGGTGGGTGGATCACCTGAGGTCAGGAGTTTGAGACCAGCCTGTTCAACATGGTGAAACTCTGTCTCTACAAAAAATAAAAAAATTAGCTGGGCATGGTGGCAGGCATCTGTTAATTTCAGCTATTTGGGAGGCTGAAGCAGGAGAATCAGTTGAACCCAGGAAGTGGAGGCTGCAGGGAGCCAAGATCACGCCACTGAACTCTAGCCTGGGCAATAAGACTGAAACTCCGTCTCAAAAGAAAAAATTGTAACCATTTCTGATTAAGCTAACCTCTGATGTCTTGCCCTTTTGTTTTATCATAGGGGATTGTGATCCAGCTAGAAGGGCCAGCCAAGTGCATGAACCCAGAACCCTGGTCACCTGCCTCCTGCCTGGTCCCTTTCACCCACTCCAGGCACCCCAGCTTTGCTGTCTCCCTAAATGGAAACAGACATCACCACCCTCTTTACAGGAATTCAGAATACCCCCCACCCCTCACTTTTCCCCTTGTGTAGCCTCTTTCCTTGGGCACAGCAGCCCCAGACTCGGAGGGTTGGCCCCCGCAACTGAGTTCCCCATTCCTGTGACTGCAAGGCTCTTTCCAGGTTCCCCAGCAGAGCCTCTTCATACCTGGTCAAACTTGGTTCTCATAAAGACTTTGCCTCTTCTTAGATTTCAGTTCCTTTAGCCACTGGGGAGAGGGTTCATCTGACCTGAAACCACAAAGCCAGTGAGAGACTAGTTGGAACCAGACTGTGGGCTCCTTGCGGGCAGGACGGAGTTGTACCCGACTCTATCTCTGGGCCCAGGTAGGGCTGGGCCGAGCACTCAGGTGGCAGAGTCGCCCGTATTAACATGACTGATAAGCAAGAAGTAGAAATTAACCACAGTGTCCAGCAATGGGGAACGTTAAATAAATCAGGGGTCCCCATCTCCCTGAGCCACAGACTGATACTAGTCCATGGCCTGCTAGGAACCGGGCTGCACAGCAGGAGGTGAGCAGTGGGCGAATGAGTAAAGCTCCATCTGTATTTACAGCCCCTCCCATCACTCACATCACCACCTGAGCTCCACCTCCTGTCAGATCAGCGGGGGCATTAGACTCTCATAGGAGGGTGAGCCCTACTGTGAACTGTGCATGTGAGGGATCTAGGTCGCCCGCTCCTTATGAGACTCTAATGCCTGATGATCTGTCACTGTCTCTCATCACTCCCAGCTGGAACCATCTAGATGCAGGAAAACAAGCTCAGGGTTCCCACTGATTCTATATTACTGTGAGCCGTACAATTATTTCATTCTAATTACAATGTAATAATATCAATAAAGTACACGATAAATGTAATGTGTTTGAATCATCACAAAACCACCCCCCCCCATACCCCTGGTCTGTGGAAAAACTGTCTTCCACAAAACTGGTCCCTGGTGCCAAGGGTTGGGGACCACTGAAATAAATCCCAGTATAACCGTTCTACGAGATCTTCTACATACAGCTATAAAAATTTATCTTGGTTGGGCACAGTGGCTCACGCCTGTAACTCCAACACTTAAGGGAGGCAAAGGCAGGAGGAGAGCTTGAGCCCAGGAGTTTGAGACCAGCCTGGGCAACACAGTGAGACCCCGTTCTCCACAAAAAGAAAACAAACAAAAAAAAATTCATCTTATATAAAATTATTTCCATCCACCCATTTGCCATGTGAATAGCTATCCAGCCTTCCATCTCTCTGTCCAGGTGTCTGCGATGGTTAGTTTTATGCATCAACTTAAACCTAGATATTTGGTACCCAGATATTTGGTGAGACATTATTCTAGATGTTGATGCAAAGGTCTTTTTTTCTTCGATGAGGTTAACATTTAAATCAGTAGGTGCTGAGGAGAGCAGGCCACCCTCCGTGATATGAATGGGCTGGAATAGAAAGACACTGACCTCCCAGGAAGCAGAGGGAAACCTTCTGGACTTGAACTGCGACTCTGCCTGCATCCCCAGCCTCCTGGCCTGCTCTGCAGATTTTGCACTTGCCTGCCTCCACAATCATGAGAGCCAATTCCTTAAAATCGATCCCTATACATCCACACATGCATACACATATATGCACAGGTACATACAGCTCACCCTTGAGCGACACAGTTTGAATTGTATGGGTCCACTTGGATTTTATTCTGCCATCTCTGAGGCAGTAAGACCAATCCCTCCTCTTCCGCCTCCCTCTCGGCCTACTCAACGGGAAAACAAGAAGGATGAAGGAAGAAGGCCTCTGTGATAGTTCACTTCCACTTAATGAACAGGAAATATATTTTCTCTTTCTTATGATTTTCTTAATAACACCTTTTCTCTATCTTTATTGTATATAAAACATTACATACAAAATACTTGTGGTTATGGGTGAGGCTTCTGGTCAACTGTAGGCTAGTAGTAGTTAAGTTTTAGGAAAGTCAAAAGCTCCATGCAACTTTTTGACGAAGTAGGTGGTCAGTAGGCCTAATCTCTGCCTTGTTCAGGGGTCAGCTATATTATTTACACACACAAACACAAACACACACATATACACACATACACACAGATCCTACTGGTTCTGTTTGTCTGGAGAACTCTGAATAATACAATGCCCAGAAGACATAGAGAGATGCCTTTTGTTTATCAAATGTCAACAGTAATTGTTTTGGGGAGATGAGATTTGTTTAAACTTTTTTAAATGGACGAACACATACAGAAAGGTACCGAGATCAAAATCTGCACAGCTCAATGAATTTTCTCAAGGTGAATACATTTCAGTAACCACCATCTAAATGGTACTATTTTTAAGTTTTATTTTTTTGCCTTCTTCTTAGCAGTATTCTGTGTTCTCAGAATTTCTTATAATGAGAACACAACATTTTAATAAAAAACAATAAGGTCAGGCCAGGCACAGTAGCTCACGCCTGTAATCCTAGCACTCTGGGAGGCTGAGGACCGCCCAGGAATTTGAGACCAGCTGGGGCAACATGTGAAATCCTGTCTCTAAAAAAAAATACAAAAGTTAGCCAGGCATGGTGGTATACAACTATGGTCCCAGCCACTCAGGGAGGCTGGGGTGGGAGGATCTGCATGAGACGGGGGAGGCTGAGGCTATAATTGCACCACTGCACTCCAGCCTGGGTGACAGAGTGAGGTACTGTCTCAAAAACAAATATATAATCAGGCCAGTGTACTGTTTTTTGTTTTATTTTTTGTTTTTGACCCTGTCTCAAAAACAAAAAATAAAACAAAACAAAAAACAATAAAG